>VXAK01009502.1:0-10700 GCA_013399435.1 Arenaria interpres
CTGTGTAGTTCCTTCTTGCCTTTAAGTTTGACCAGCAGGTCCCAACACAGCCATGCTGGTCTTTTCCCTTTCTTGCTCGTTTTTTTACACCTGGGGATCAAGAGCTCTTGTGCCCTATGGAAAGCATCCTTAAACATCTGCCAACTCTGTTCTGCCCTCTTGTCCCTGACGACTGTTTCCCAGGGCATCCTTTTGACTAACTTCTGAAGAGCTTCCTAAAATTCAGGGTCCTGACATNGCTTCCTAAAATTCGGGGTCCTGACTATGCTCCTTGTCTGACACGTATCCCTTAGGACTGTGATTCCTGATTCCACCAGTGCATGATTCTACCACTGAAGCCTAGGCTGCCTCCAATCTTGACATCCCTGATGAGCTCACTTGCATTGGTGACTATCAGGTCCAGTATTGCTCCCCCTTGAGTAGAGCTCTCTATTTCCTGTCTTAGGAAGTTATTGTCAAGGCACTCCAGGGACCTCCTGGATTATCTATGGCTTGCTGTGTTACTTTTCCAGTGGATATCGGGGTAGTTGAAGTCCCCCAGCAGGACAAGAGCCTTTGAGTGTGGTGCGTCCTGTAGCTGGAGTAAGAAGACTTTATCAGCATGCTGCCCTTGATCAGGCGGCCTGTAGTAGACACCAACCATGAGGTGCCCCTTGTTGCCTCGGTGTCTAATTCCTACCCATAAGCTTTCAACTTCCTCTTGGCTATTTTTTAGGAACACCTCTTCACCCTCTACCCTTTCCTTAACATAGAGGCCCCTCCTTCCTTTCCTGTCTCTTCTGAACAGCTTGTAGCCATCAATAGTCACACTCCAGTCGTAGGATTCGTCCCACCAGACTTCAGTAATTGTCACTATGTTATAGCTTTCCAAAAACACAGTAGCTTTCAGCTCCTGTTTGTTGCCCATGCTGAGTGCATTTGTGTAGAGGCACTTCAGCTGGGCTGTTGTCTGTGTGACCTTCTTAGAGAAACACGTCTTAAGGCGTTTCATGGTTGTTTCCCTGTTGACTCCGACTACCTCAGGAGCTCCTGGCTCATCTCTGTAGACTTTGACTGTGATAGTCCCTCTATGTCAGCTACCAAACAAGTCTGTGTGATTAAGGAGAGTTCCACTCGAGATACTGCAATTCACATATTACCGAAAAAGGCAATGGAATACAGAAATAAATTACTTAACTTGAGATAACACATAAGCAAATGATAATTGAGAAGACACTTTGCAACATAAACAGGATTTGGCAGTTAGGGTACATTTTAGCAAATCTTTAACTCAAACAATGTTCCCATCATACCATATGGATTTCATAGCTGGAAATTCATCAACAGTGCCAACAGATGTCAAAAAGCTTTCAAAGCAACTGCCTTAGAAAAGATTACATGTATTAACTTAAAACAATTTATAAACATGCCAAAATTTCTCAGAGTTCATCAACTTTCTCTCCTCCCCACGCTTGCCCTGAAAGTCCATGGAGATATTCTTGGTCTCACACGTACAATGAAGCCTGGGTATTTTCCATTGCACTGCAGCAACATGAATATGCAATGGTCCAAATGAAATTCTGTCTAAATGAGAGTTCTTGTAACAAAAAAAAAAAGTGGATTTTGCAACACAGAAAAAAACAAAAAATGTCAAGAGGACAGTGGTGGCATAACCTTTTAGTGCCATAAGCAACACTTGATTCTGTGGGAAAGACTGAATGGAACAAAAATGTTGCATAAACACTAATGTTATGCTGGGTGAATTTGAACTTGTCAACATTTCCAACAAAACTTTCTAAAGAAGGGTGTATTCAGGCAGAGAAAGAGAGCCAATTTCTCCTTTTATGGCTAACACTCAGAAATGTTTTGCTTTGTTGTGTATGAATGTTCCCGTCCCTCCCATGCCATGCAGACAGCAAGCTTTCTGACCAATTCAGCGGCCTCAGATGGAAGGGAATGATCTGAAACCAGTTGAGAGCAGGTAGAAATGTAGCTGAATATCCAAAGCCATTAATTCTTGGGCATTTCTCTTTAGAATGAGATAGAATGAAAATACTACTAATAAATTATATATAATTATATAATAATAAAATACAATAAAGGAAATACCTGCATACACAGAAAATCAATGTAGTGTTTTTATTTTTCCCTTTTTCCAAGAAACAATCATGTTTTATTCTCAAGTAAATAAGATAAATACAAATATTATCAGGGGACTATTTTTACAACTAGCAGTCTTCTCTATACGGGACACTTGAGCTTTAGAATATATCATTATTATAGAGTGGAAGACAGCATTACGATCATTACAGGCTTCCAATATCTCCACATTTCAGTTAAATAGCTGAAGTATTTATTCAATAAATAATGAATGATATAGACCTAAGCACCTGTGGATTTGGTGGGGTGGTCGGCTTTTGGGGTTCTTTTTTGCCTTTTAAATATAGTTTAGAAGATACAGAAGATGACAATCAGAGAAGACTAAGGATCTACTGCTACACAAAGCACAATTTCTAGTTACAATCTCTGGGTAAGAGTTTTATATTCTGTTTACTTGGACACTTAATATTCCGTTTACTTGGACATTTAATATTCCTGGATACAGAAGACCACTGTCAGGGTATTATAGCTCAATATATACAACTTATGGCCTAGCAGAATGAAATGCAGCATTTTGTAGTTGTTTGTAAAATGAATTTGTCAAAGGGTATAAATAAGAATTTAGCCTATTTTTATAGAAAAGTAATTGTGTTTTACAGTACTTTGAAGCAACCATCTATTTGACACAAACAATGTCAGTTTTATAAAAGGCAAGCTAGAGAACCTAAAGCACTCCACCTGAAAGTATGGAAAGCTTACAAAAACTGATGTGCTGAAAAAGGATATTGGAGCTGCTAGTCCAAGAGAAATAAAATACAAAGAGAGCTGCCTCCTCTCTGTCTGAGCATTCTTCATAGACAAAAACTAATAAGTTTCATTGTATGCCTAACTGATGAATTATGTCAGTCCTATTCAGTAAACTGATTTCAACACATGGACCATGGGTCTCTGCGAATCTGTGGACTAATTCTAAGAGATCTATAAAAAAATATGAAGAAAACTTAATTCATAGACACTGTATACCAACCAATAGAAGTTAAGTTTCTAAGTTGGTCTACACCACCAGTGAAACTTTACTAATGTCCTAGGAATCAGAATGGCTGAAAATCCCTGGTATTTGAACTTGAAGGATCACTAAGGATTGTATACATGATGCTTCTACGTAACATAAAAATTAATTTTTCAAAATAACAAAAAGTAATATAAACATGTTAGTCTATGTTTCCCATTTCCTGGTCTACTGAAAGAGAGCTCCAGTCTCCCCTTTGAATAACTATAAAATGTGCCCAAATAAAATCAAATAGTCAGATTATCCAAAAGTAAGACCTCATCTTAGCTGCCAACAAATCATAATGAAATAGCAGTGGAGTAACTGACAATGTTCACCTACAATAGACCATGGTCAAACTCTTAAACTGTGAATCTATGCAGGAACATGTTTGTGAACAGTCAAGATTAAACATAAATTTTTATACTTTTGCTAGTATCATACTTAAATATCTAGTTATTTAGGTGTGCGTATGTGCGTGTGTATACATATATTTTTGAAAAGCCCAAGTCAAAATTCTCAGGGAGAGAAAGGCGAGATAATTTCTACAGAACGTGGGGAACAGTGTATCACTGAATCTTTACCATATATTGTATGGATAGGCTTAGTAAATTCAAAGCCAGTGCAGCTATTTTGCAGTATTTGAAAGACTATTTTTAGCTACCCATGCTAAGTAGCCATTTCTAGGAACCTACAAGAATTGCACAATTATTTCTAATTTAATAATCAATATTTTAGTGATATTAATTATTAAATTCATTTCTCAACACAGGAACATTATAAGATTTCTTTAGGCCCTCAAATAAAAAAAAGCAAGTACGTATGACAGGCAGATCCTTTGACATGGTTCTGTCATGACCATTTACAGGCAGGGAGGGTGTACCTGGCCCTTCAGTCAAGTGCATCAGATCACACAAGATGCTGAATATGAGATCTTAAGTATCCTATTTTGGCAGAATATGCACTATGCAATACTGAAAGCGCTGTCATTTTCATTAGCAACAGTAAGACTTTCAGAAATCTCCTCATTTTTTATTCAGACAAAGTTTCTCAGCTGTCAGTTACTGAAACACAAACATTATTACAGATTCAGCAGCTGACTTTCACTGAAGTCCAGTGCTCTACTGTCTTCTCTAGCTGAGCTATTATTAACGCAAAAAGTACAACAGTATGCCAACAGTCACAGACCAAACCTGAGATTTAAAAGATAGCTTATACTGACACAATTCTGTGTTTTTCTCTAAGAAGAAAGCCCCTAATAATAATATTAACAACTCATTATAAGATATTTCACTAGTTAAGACTGTGCAAGAAAACCCAGAGCTGCAAACTGGTGGAGGTTGGAGAAATGTTCTGGGACACTTCCCTTCAGGCTAGCCCTGGTCTGACACTCTTCGCTAAGCACTTTCTTTTAACCACTGCAAAAGACTACATAACAAATTGATTAATCTTTAGTCTGGGCCATTTGTATGTTCTTAGTTCTTTACTGATGTAGTCTAGGTTCAGCATCAACTTAGTTAGGGATGATATTTACACTATCTAAACACTGTATCTTTACAGAGGCCTTTGAAATTTACAGGCTGTATCCTACATGAAGAAATGAGCACAGGCCGCTTAGAAGAACCATGTCTGCCCATAGGTTGTGACTTCTAAAGACCTTTAGAGGAACAGGAGGAGTATATTCTGTTGTGAAAGAGCCGAGGCTGTTTTCACTGTCTGCACTGCCCAGTGTAGAAAAACATGCCCAGACAATTGCTGTGACACTCAGGCACGTTTGTAGTTGACAGGCATCATTACAGTGCTCTGGACTGTGTTCATGGAAGGATGTAAACACTGCATCGGTTAAGTCAGTTCTGAGGGAAACATGGATATGAAAACCATATGCAAAAACTGCAAAGGAACTAGGAGGTAGATTTAATTTTGTGAAGATAATTAATGTTGGTATATTTAGATTATGACATTAACACAAAACTGTCTTTCACTTTTTTCTTTTGTTTTTATTGACAACCTGTTACTGCTTTGATTTGTATTTCCTTCCCCAGATGCAGGGACATGTGCTCCAATCAGTAGTATTTTTACAAAGGTGTTTAAAGTCCAGGAAGAAGTTCAACTTACAGCTCCGTTTCAAGTGTGTGTATGCCTGCACCTGCCTTCCTCAGCATTGAGTTCTGCAGTGGTTTCTTTTGGAGATTCTGTCAGTTTGGACTGTCAGTAAGATGGTAAGTATAGTATGCATTTAAGTTCTTAACCGTTCACATAACTGACTGAAGGTCAAGCCTATTAGACGTGCTTCAGCTTCCATCAATTATCCCCACCATTGAAGGTGATGTAACTACAATTCCAGTCAATTAAGTCTGTAATATTGAGATAGAGTACTTAATAAGGCACAAAATAGGAGAATCAAGTTAACTCTGTCAATCATCTTTGTAATAATGCATTTTGTCATACAGTCTAACAGCCTAAGATTTGTAGATTTGCATTTGGGTGCCTTTTTCTGATAAGCATAGGGGAATGTGTTCCTCTTGTGGTAATATATCCTTCAATGGCATTCAATAGCACTGCACTAAATAGATTTTAAGATTGAAAAGGATCAAATTTATTTGAAATCCTAGAAATAATTTATCACCTGTAAATGAGAAAAACAGAGAAATACCCTCCAAGCAGCATCTAGTTAATAACTGTAAACAGGGGAGTATCTATCATTCCTAACAATCAGTGTTAATTTTCACTGTCTTTGCATAGCTGCACATAATTACATTCCTGTTAATTTACAGCTATGTTCTAATCCTTAATTTAAAACTCCGCTGAGATTTTGACCTGAACAATCATTTGACAATGTGTGAAATGGCAGAATACTAGTAAACCTGAGACCTAGTTTTATCCAAGGGTAAATATTCAAGGTACAAAACCAATGAAAATTCCTAACTGAAGGGGCACTCCAACAATAGCCTCGTTCGAGAGTGGCTGCTCATAACCTAGCCCACGGATGTGGTAATACAGTCCTCCTCCATCTTCCTGGTCTCTGACCAAATCACCTGAGAGGATATAGATGCTGGAGTTTGAAAAAGCTGAGAACGCTTTTTCTTCTGTTCTGGGAAGGACTGGGAAAATTCCTGCATTTTTTCTTTGTCCCAAAGCTCAGGAATCAGCTACGATAAATAACTGAGGTAATAACATGCAGACTCTGCTCTGCTTGAAATACATATAGAGGTGAGATGGACCACAATACTAATCTCTGAAATTTATGCCTGTCTGCAGTATAAAAGCTGCATTACACTGCATCGTAAATTATGGCTAAAGTATTTTTTTTTAATTGAAATGGGAACAGTTTGAGTTAGGAATCAAGCCCAGAATAAACCTCAATTTAATATTCGGTTTAAACGTAGCAATCACAGTTTTAGTCTTTACAGATGGAACTTCCACTGGTATAAACTGATTTATACCACTCAGAATAGACACGAGTTAAAGATGCGATTCTAAAAATCTACAATAAAACAAGTTCTTCCATAGGAAATTCTACATATTCTATTGATATCTTTACATAAAATTTTTTAATTTAAAACCAGTAGGACAAATGACCTTACCTTCATATATTTTCATTATGTCTGTGCAATAGTATTAAAGTGAAATATTACAAATTCAGTAATTTCTAATTGATGAGGCAAGGATTCCATGCCATCTTACTCATGGGATGTTATTTAGCTGATGCTTAAAATGAAATAATAATTATATCTTCTAAACATAAATGTACTGCTACAGCAGCACTCAAGTTAAAGTACAAGGAGTGCAAAACCTCTCTATCAACCCTTCTTTCTGTGACAAATTAGCATTCAACCCTCACCACTAGGAGAGGGCCATTAATTATGCTTTGACAACACAAAGACAACAGGTGGTTGTAGGAATGTCACATAAAGGGCTTCACAAGGAACTAAAAAGTGATTATTATGATAGTGCAAAGCAATAGCCAGATTGAAGAAGAATGTATTTCTTGAAAATTTGTAATGGTTCTAAACAAGGAGGAATTAGACAATACCCCCAAGAGTAGCATAGGCTTTTAGATTAAACATAGTAATAAAATAAATAAACAAATAAAAAAGCACAGATGTGCCGAGCTGATCTGTCTTGGGGAAATAAAACATTTCATTAAAGATGTCACAACTTTGCCTTCTTTAACTGGCTTTAACTACAATTGTCTTTTATGGACAGAAGAAAGTCTTACAGTACAGATAAAGAGTAGATTTTAAGATATATTCTTCTGACCTGAACATGTTTCTTACAAAAATGATGAACAGTACTTATGAGTAAGAAATAGGGGAGGCCTACTTTGCTACTAAATTTGTCACTAAAGATGAAATGATGAATTAATTCATCTGTCCATGGGACAGGAAAGCTTAAAAAGAGGTTTGATGAATATGGCTTTATTTGTATAGCTGGGATAGACCCCTCAGCAAAGGCAGCAGAGACACCAGGAATACTATTAACATAGCTATAACTATATTATGCCACTAGAAGTACTTGGCAGTCCTTCCCATTTTCATCTGTTCCACTTTACAGTAACAGTTCCACCCATCTCATGCCCATTGCAGAGACTTCTCTAATTTTCTTTTCCAAAAGATGTGGTACCAGATCTTTTTGGCTAGTAGTTATAGAATTTGACTGTGTTCAACATTCCTGGGCACCTAGAAGTAAAAAGAGGAATCTGCAGAACAGAGCAGTCTTCTGGGCAGTAACAGAAATGCAGCAACTATCTGCCCATTATCCAAACAGTATTTCAAAGGGAAGCTCCTTCTTATGCCCAAGCTCCTGTCCTGTCCATTTTCTATAACTATGATGAAACACAGCCCAGAGGCCAGACTCAGGTCTAAATCATTTCCTGTTAACTGTTGTACAGACAGTAAAACAGCTGTTCTGCTCTAAAACTAAAAGGCAACTTCTCTCTTGCATCCCATCAACAGCCACACGCAGGTCATGATGGTCCCGGTGATGCTAAGTCACAAAACTAATCTGGTATCTAGCAGCGGAGCGTGATTCTGAACAACCAACTACATCTTTGTAATAAAAGCCAAGTTGTACTTAGAATAGCCAAGATGATGTGTTTTGTGGCCCTACTTTATTAGCCTTCTCCATTTTTTAGCAAGAAGAAAAGGAAGAAATAATGGGCCAATCATTTCTTTTCCACTGATGACCCACACAAAAGACTACCCCTGTTACCTCCATCTCTGACAACATGGGGGAGAGCACGTTTCTACCCTGTGAATGAGCAGGCCAACTTTATTTTAACTAAAGAAGGAGAGTGCCTCCTTCATTTCCTAAGCAGTGAGACTGGCTATTAGGATAGCACCAACTGGTATATAATATGAGCTGCTAAAATCCTAACATTACCTCCACTTCTAATAAAAAAACTAGATTGTCTTAAAACAAGTATTGAATATTCCTTAAAACTCTCCTCTCTTATATACAGATTAACATATTTAAAATAGTGAGTCTGCTGCCCTCCTCCAGGCAAACTACTTCTAAAATCATTAATATTAAAGTGTGAAATACAGTTGAGCTGATATTTCAGCAGATAACTCAATTTTAAAAAATGAAATATACTTTTCCTAATTTAGATGAGTTTCTAAGTTTTAATAAAAGCGTTATATATTTCTTCAAGGTTACTGTGACACTTGTGATGGCAGAACCATCAAAAAGAAGAACCGCAAGTATATCATGTGAAGAAGTACAGAGATCCTTACAAATGATTCCTTATTAAGGTCTGGTAGACCCATGTTCAATTGGAATCTTGTTCATTCTGTGAATAAACCTGATACAGGCCAGAACAATGGAAATCAAGGGAAGAGTGATGGTAGCAATGGGAAAACATGGACTTGAGGAGCAGATGATGTGACCCAAGGTTCACATTATGTGGTACCCTTTTTCTTATGTACTTTATCATATGGTACAATCCCACTTTCTAAAAGGGTAATATTTAAGGTTCCTGTATCTTAAAACAATAATGTAAGCAAGCTACCACAGATCCCTAGACATTTCTGTGATGTATCTACTATACTGTATAAGTTCATGCTCTGGGCATTTCAAATAATCATGATAAAGTCATGATCGATATGCATACTTTCCATCTTTCATGCCTACATCAATGTTAAACTTCTGGTTTTATGCAGGGATGATGATGCCCAAAATATTATTTTTTAGTGAACTATTAAGATATTTAAAAAAGAAAATAAATAACAAGACTGATGTATAATATATATAATAAAAAATCCATGAAAACATATTTAAGATTTCACTCTCTTTCACTGTGACAGTAAGTGGCACATAGTTCTGCCAGTAGAGCAAAAGCTGTGCAAGTTTATCTGAATGTATACTAAATATTCAATTCCCTTAGAAGAGAGGTGAAAGATAACATCAGCATTTATAAATCAGTGTCTGTACACAGAAAAAGGCAATGTTATTTGTAAGGACTATAATGGCTATATAAATAACTTTAGTTGCTTACATTCTTTTTACATCTCTTGTATTTCCGTGACCTATGATCATTCTCATCATTCTTTCATATTTCTGAAGCGGGAATTTAAAAAACAACAAAACCAAAACAAACCACCTTTGTCTTGGCCTTAGTACTAGAGGCACAAGAGCGAAGGGAAGAATAATAGTTTCCTGCCTGCTTGAGTATCTCTCATTTAGTCTTGACTGGAAAGCACTTGAACCTTTGGATACTTAAGTCAATCCTCTTCATATCAAACAGGTTTCACCATCTCAATTGGAAAAAACCCCAAGGATAAATAATACTTTTTAGCCTTCCAGGGGTATTTTGAGACTAGCTGGTTAATGCTTACATAATGTCTTAATAATTAATGTATGGTTACATGTTCAATTACTATGTATAATCACCACCTACATTAGAGGAGATTTAGCACTGGCAAAACAGAGCTATTTCTATGCATAATGGAAGGTTAAATGAAAGCAAAAAAATGCATAAACAGCTATTTCGTATATGAAATAATTCAAAATAACTCTAATCAGATATGGATTGCAACTCAGTCATCTCCCTCCCCCCATCTCATTTCATTTTAATTCGCTTTTAAAGCACATTCTTCAAGAAAGGAAGATCTTACTCCTGTGGAAATAAGAGTAAGAGCAAAAATGGAACAGATTCTGGAAACATTAAAACTCGTGATATCTGAGAAATCGTTATGGTTGTAAAGCTTGAGCCTGACAGTTTTACTTCAAGGCTCACAGAACCTGAGAAACATTTAAATAAACTGAAGGACCAGATGGTCTGAGCCTTTAGCGAATTCACTACAGACAGATGAATTGGGAAACAGGAGTCAACAGTCAGAAACTAAAGATATTCTGAAGTATTTTGAAGGGTTTAATTTCTGATGAAAAGCTTGAGAAGATCATTTTTCTAGATAAAACCCCAAAATTAATGGTGTTCTTGAAGACTGTTTTTCTAAGAGATTTTTCAATACTTGCATTCCAAAAGGTTCAGATTTGGTATCTCTATGCTTAAGTTCAGATCCCTGAAATGAGTTCTTTTTGTAAGAACAGGCATTATCATAGAATCATAGAA
>VXAK01009504.1:0-17939 GCA_013399435.1 Arenaria interpres
CTGTATTTCTTGCTGCTGAGTTTTCTTAAGTATTGGCACTTCCTTTGATTATGTTTCCATTCTCATTATTACTTGGTATAACTTAAGCTAACTTGTTCTATGAAACATTGTGAAATATTTTAGATGGTTTCAGTTGATCTCTCTGTATGCAGAAAAAAATATATTTTACACCTTGTGCACAGATGATTCAGCTACTTTAAAAGGGAGGTTACCAGTTTAGATTTCTATTAGCCCATATGAGTGCGTTTGTTAGGATTTTCCCTTTATGGATGTGAGCAAGCCCTCAACCAATTCCAAATGTAGAACTACTGATGTGGTACTGAGTTAGTAAATCCAGTGCTGCAGCACAACACCATACTGACATGTCTAAAACACCTTTTGGTTTGTCATTCAGCCACCTAAGAGAAGGGACAGCTTTCACATGCTTTGTAGAAACAAAGTGAGAACAGAATCACTGTAAGTTTAATTTGTTGAAAACTTCATCTCGTTGCCCCTATTTTAGTACTGTTTGGGATATAGCACATAAATGATACTGCCAATTTTAATGAGCTGTCAAAACAGGCCAGCTCAATCATCCTTCATTTAAACTGGACAGAATATATCAAATACTCTGAATGCAATGATGGTAATGTTTTGCAAAATACGACAGTGATAATATTGAAAAAAATGTGCAGCGGCCAGGCTTCCCCTTCATCTTCCTAATGGTAAAACAAGTCTATATTATGTACTGGAAATGAAGAAATGAGTTTTTAGTAATTCTTCTTGTTAAATGTTAAGTTCACTGTGACTCTTACAAGGGACTCTAAAACCTCTTTTGATTTTGTCTAGGGAAAACATGTCTTTAATCTCATCAGCTTCAGTTTCTTTGCCCAACCATGCTACTTCATTCTCAGCAGCTTCAATCCTGTTCTGTTTCAGTTGATGCAAAGACATTTGGTACTACTTCATCCTTGAACAAATCTGCTGCGTTTTATCTTCTCTGCTTGTCTGAACACATTCTTCTTCTCTATTAGTTCAGGCAGCAGTAGGATCTCACCCATCAGGACCTTCCCTTGTGGACTCTGTTTTACGTTCTGTCTCCCACTCAGCACAGGAATGGCTTGTTTGACTCCTATCTTGGTAAGAAAACAGAGAGACCATGTAAAGCATGTGTGCTAAAAAATTCAACTGAGCAGAACCCTGGGGAAATAGTGTGGAAAATAGGTAGGAAGAATGGAAGCATCGGTTAGTTGAACAAGAGGAATGTCATATGAGCAGAGCATCTCTAGTTACAGTATGATAACATTGGATGAGAGACTATCATATGATTGCTTTGCAAGGGTAAAATAAAGGGAAGAAAAGAGAATAGTAAGGCGTTCTCAGGTGAAATGAGTATATATGTAAGTATTCAGCAAAAAAAATAAAGACATAAGAATCCCATGGATAATATAAAAATATATATTGAGAACTATTTCAATGGGTCGTATAGAAAAGGAGATGAAGTGACCTGGAAATTATAATGCTACTCTTTCATTTATTTTATGCAGGTTATTAAGCCAAACAGGCACCAGGAACCAATTAAAGTTCACTTCTAAAAAACATTTAAGCCTATCAAAAGAGAGATATGATTCCACTTTCTAAAAATAAAATGTCATATTTCAGATGCACAATATCTAGTTCAGCTCTTTTTTTCTTTCTGAGAAGTATTTGAGAACACAAAGGAAAAGAAATAACCTGAAACAATTTTGTAGTGAAAAAAAGCAAGCAATAAACTGACTAGCAGAAAGGGAAGGAGAGAAGGGTAAATGCAAAGCACATAAAGAGCCAAAAGGAATGTGTGAGACACAAGAGTTTGCATGTTTATAATTTACAAAGGACATTCATAAGTGTTTTAGTGTTGTTAAATAGTAATGTGGATACTACCCAACAGGAATTCTACAGATAAACAATAAAACTACAGGGGTCTGGTTTGCATTTTTTATTACTACTAATAAAGTGTTCAGCACAATTGGCAAGCTGACTTCCAGTGTATTGCCTCATGTGCTGTATTTGAGATTTGCCAGAACATTTTATCAATGCAGATCTCCTTAAGATCTATAAAGTATATTATCATGTTATCATACAGGATTTAGGAATGTTTTCTGAGTTCTATCAGCAGGCCGTTTTTATAAACAATATTTGAATAAATCTAGTTCTTAGGTGGTGAAAAAAAAAGTAAAAGAAGAAAACAGAAAAAGTGTTAGCTATTATTTAAACTAGTTGAAAGTTTCCAAAGATTCACAGCATGGTTGAGGTTGGAAGGCACTTGTGGCACCCACTCTGCTCAAGCAAGGTCACCCAGAGCCAGATGTTCAGAACTGTGCCTAGATGGCTTTTGAATATCTCCAAGGATGGAGATTCCACAACTGCTCTGGGCAACTTGTGCCAGAGTAAAAAGTGTTTCCTGATGTTCAAAGGGACCCACCAGTGTTTCACCTTTTGCCCCTTGCCTCTTGTCCTGATATTGGGCACCACTGAGAAAAAGCAAATTCTGAGTGTCTTCTGTACACCCTCTCTTTATGTATTTGTGCACATTGATGAGATCTCTGAGCCTTCTCTACTCCGGACTGAACAATACCAGCTCTCTCAGTCTCTCTTTATGAAGAGAGATGCTTTAGTCTTTTAGTCATCTTCATGGTCTTTTGCTGGACTCTCTATGGTATGTCCATGACTCTTTTGTACTGGGGAGCCCAGAACTGGACACAGCACTCATAATGTGACCTAACCAGTTATGAGTAGAGGGAAAGGATCCCCTCCCTTGACCTACTGGCAGTGCTTTACCTAATGCAGACTTGCTTACTGTTAGCTACTTGCTAACATCCTCATTACATCCACTTTGGGGACAAGTTTAAACTTACTGTTGGGTTTCAGTGACATCTAAGCTTAGATCTATGGAGATGTTGCGTATTTCATGCTGCAATACTGAGTGTAGGCTCATTGGCTCTGGCTTGAGGCTCACAACTCTGAATAAAGCCTGTGTGTATCTCAGCTGATCTATTCCTTTGAGTTGTATGCTTTACACACAGAAATATTAGCTCAGAAACCAATATACCTTTGTTAATACTGCACAATGGCAAGTAGCTCAAGGAAACAAAATCCTGGATCCCTGACACTCTGAACAAATGGATCATTTAGCTAGAAACTAGTGATCTTTTTTCTCATGAATCTAATTTTGAATTTTACACAATTACAGTTTTACCTGGTAAAAATGGAGCATGTTCTGTATATTCAGACTAGCCTGTAGCCAAATGTTATAAAACATTTATGTGGAAAAGGAGCTGTAAAACCTTAGTCTGATAAAGAATTTGATTCCAGGACTCAGGTAATCTCTGACAACTTTCTGGATAGGCAAGGAATACGTAGTGTGTAGGTGAGGAGAGGTTTTGTTTCATGGTCTGTGACCAGATAGCTGTATTATGTGCAGTAATGGAACTTCAAAGGGTTAGGAATCTTCATTGGTAAAAACTCCATTTTGAATATTTCTCTCTCAGACCTGGATAGCTGCATGACACCTAAGATGATTTGTGGACTTAGAGTTAACTTTTAGGAATAGTACTTTCTATTTTAAATAGTTTCACTGAAGATGAGATCAGGGGAAAAAAAAACAGAAAAAAGAACAAAGAATATGTGGAAGAGGAATCCTGGAAAGAACGGACAGCATCACATGAACTGTTAGGGGACTGAAAGACCATATCATTTGATTAGTACAAAAATTATTTATCTGACATGCAGGTTCTAGTAGGACCATAATGCCAGCAGTATTTTATTTCAAAGGATGACAAGGTTAGGTTTATGTATAAGTGTATTGTAAAGAACCATGAGATAGTTTACCCTTTAAAGGAGATGTTTTCAAGACTTGAATTTGAAATGGTCATAATACTGGATTCTCAAGATTTTTATGGATAAAATAAATGTAGTATCTGGCTTATTTGTTTGTCACTACTGCAATTCTGAAGACTAATAATACCTAAACTCAGCATCTTTTTAGAGCATCAAGCATCCCCATTACTTCCCACTAATTTATTCCTTTGTGATGACGATTGTTCTTTTTGATGAAAAGAATTTCATTTGTCATTCAATATTGGGAATATGATGTGCCTTAGATGTTTAGCCTTCAACATTTAGATATCTCATATCAATATGGGACACAGAATTGAGTAGAGGAGAGAGAACAGTGAAGTTTCAAAGTAACTCTTAGAGAGGAAAATAAAATTTCACAGAAGGTGTGTTTTGATGTTGACTTCAATTTCCTTCACCAACCTTTTGATCCTCAGGAGATTAGTGACAACCAGAAATTTCTTTCTAATAAATGACAAAAACTAAAAAGCAACCCTTGCCAGAAACCAGTGCAATTGGGTAAGTTAATGTTCACCTGCACCTTTGTTTGCCTGTGATACTGCAAAGGAAAAAAAGTAAGAAAAGTCAGAA
Source organism: Arenaria interpres (assembly GCA_013399435.1). Lineage (NCBI taxonomy): Eukaryota > Metazoa > Chordata > Aves > Charadriiformes > Scolopacidae > Arenaria > Arenaria interpres. The sequence continues at coordinate 4,447 of VXAK01009504.1, forward strand.
ATCAGAATTTCTTTTACATTTTGTCATAGATTTTTTTCTACTTTTAATAAATAAGAGAACAAATTTTAGAAGACAATTTCAACATAGCTAACAAGATGGTTTTGAAAGGAAAAACTTTCTATTTTCTAATGATAAAAATTTTATGCTGTATGTCTAGAACATTGTCTTCAAGAGAAATCCCCAAGCATTCCCTGTAAAATGGTTTCATTTAGAACTCATTCTGTTTACTCAGACATGGCCTTGGGATATAATGAGTTTGGTATTTGAACAGTAGAAAGCAGCAATACATTACATTTAGGGAAGAAGGGAGGAGTGACTTTTCCCCATGAAATTTCTAAGATTGTTTAAGTGGACAGAATGTAATTAATTACCAAACTGGAATTCAACCAAAGGACTGGAACTAACTATTTCTTGCTTGCCAAAACAAACAAAAAAGACAAACAGAGCCACCATGGTGTCTTTCATAACAACTGGTCAGGATTTGAAATTTAAATCATATTCGATTGATTTAGTGGCGAGAATTTAAAATGGTAATCCCTACTACTTGTTACTTTGGGGTTTTTTTTTAATTGTAAATATAATGCAAACCAGTTGCTTTCATGAATGTAACAGCCACAAATGCAATTGATCTCAGTTGCCTGAGAGCGCATCTTTGTCAACAGTCAGAGCTGCTGCTATATTTCTGTCCAAAAAATCATATTTCTCTATGTTGTGCAGAAAAACCACCCTATGGCTTAGAAATCTGGGCTCAATATTAGCAACAAAATGCTATCTCAAAAAATCCTTGTGCCAATCTTGGTTTTGTAACTGACCATCAATTATTTGGCAAGTCCCTCTCTTCCCTTTTTACTAGTGAATTGCTCTGATTGTTTGTTTTTTTCAAAAAGATTTTTAAGTCCTTTCCTTTGTAGTTCTAAGCATTGCTCTTCTGAGAATCTCACTGCTTTTTAGCCAATACTAATGATTAATCTGCAGCAGTATAGTCTGTGTTGGTTTTACAAATCATTTTGAACATTTTGTTTATATGAGCTACGGTGCTTTCCTATCTGAAATTGCAACGCTTGCCTCTGTCAGAAATAGAATAGAGTGTAAGAGACTTGAAAATAGCACCCTTAAGATCTGAAATCCAATTAAACTTGTCCTGGAATTGCCAGTGCATGGGATAGGAGAAACTTTTGAGAAGGAGGTTAGATGGTGAAAGGCAGTGTTGGCTATTAGTAAAAAAGAAGCTTTGGGTGAAGATGACAAAAAGAATACAGAAAGTTTCTTGACTGGCCAAAAAGGTAACATTTATTTGAAGCAATGTAAAATGCTAAAAATATTCAGGAAAGAGTCATTGTGTGAAGGTTAGAGTTTAAGAAAATTGTTCACTCATTTACCCTCATTTACTGTGAAGGTGACAGCACTGGAACAGGTTGCCAAGAGAGGTGGTGAAATCTCTCTCCTTGGAAATATTCAAAAGCTGTCTGGACATAGTCCTGAGCAACCATCTCTAGGTGGCCCTGCTTGAGTAGGGAGGTTGGACCAGATAACCTCAGAAGTCCCTTCCAACCTGTGATTCTACGATTCCTAGGTCTGGCAATTCAAAGAATGACGTTGATCAGTTGTCTTCTGGAAAGGATAGATTTCATAAATACACACTTGCTCTTCAGCTTAGGGTTACTGATAGTATTTGGTTCCAAGTGATGAAATGGAGCAGGAGAGTAAGGAGAAACTGAAGGAATGAACGAACTTTGACTAAATCCAGCTCACATCTGGAAGTTAATTGACTAGTCCTTTTTTCTGTCCCTGCCATCATTCTTCTGCGTTCACAACCAAATCCTTCAAACCCAACTGCACTTCAGTTTCCCAAACTGTGAAACTGTTCAAGAGCCATGTAGTAATAGTCTTATTTATTCATATAATTTCAGTTGAAATTAGGAATTTTCATTCTCAGTTACAGTTGAATAATGTCATTTAACTACTAATGGAAATTGCAGTGGAAGCACCAATTGTTTTCTATGAAGGTTGTGTGTTAAGGACAGTATTATGTGCAAGAAATTTTGAGAATACCTTAGGGGAGAGGTTGGTCTATGGATAAAAATCCAACACAGGCTTTGCTTAAAAAAGTAAATTAATAGCTAACAACACCAGACTAAATTGTGAATCGAAACTTTAGAGAACTATAGGAATTAGGACATACAAGAGTAGTGGTGTATTTTACAGTGATGTCATCCAGTAATGTTTTGGTGAACTTTAGAAGTTAAAACATACTGTTGTAAATTAGGCTATGTATGCTAAGAAAGGTTTAATATATATTGAGTTGCTATATTGGTTGTTATATTTACTTGTTTACAGAATAACAGAATGCTTGAGGTTGGAAGTGATCTCTGGAGGTCATCTGGTCCAATATCCCCTGATCAGGCAAGTTCACCCAGAGCTAGCTGCCCAGAGCTATGTCCAGATGGCTTTTGAATGCTTCCAAGGAGGGAGACTCTACACTGGACAACATGTGCCAGTGCTCAGTCACCCTCACAGTAAAAAACTTTTTCCTGATATTCAGATGGAACTTTATGTGATTCAGTTTGTGCCCATTGCCTCTGGTCCTGTCACTGAGTATCACTGAAAAGATCCTGGCTTCATCCTCAACGGTGTTTATATACATTAATAAAATTCCACAGAGCCTTCTCTTCTCCAGGCTGAACAGTTCCAGATCTCTTAGCCTTTCATCATAGCAGAGATGCTTCAGTCTCTTAATTATCTTTGTGGTCCTTTGCTGGACTCTATCCAGTAGCTTCATGTCTCCAATCTGAGCTATTTAAGTAGTATATTGTTTCTGAGTATACTAATCCTTATCCCAAGCATGTTAACCCTTCACTCTTAATTGCCTATGTCAGTAATTTTTAAGATCATTAAACTATGAATCCATATGACCCTAAACAATAATGAGATTATTAAAGCAGGCAGTGTGGGTTTATCTACAACATACAGTGTCAACAAACTTAATATTCTTTTTGAAAGGATAACTGGTTTCCTGGAATTTGAAAAACATCAGACAGTAAGAGCATATTCCAGTAACTTTCCAGTACTGTCAAAGTTACCGTGATCAAGATATTATTCTCTGAGCTCTCTTTTTTTCTTATGGAGCATCTGGTGTCCCACCAGCTCTTTGGAGTCCTCCAGGCTTTGTTTATACCGGCATTCTCTGTAAATAATCCAGCATGATAGATCAAGAAATCTCCCATAACAGTGGTAGGTACCACAAAAACTCTGTTTGAAATGTCAGCTCTAACTTGAACCAATTTCTTCTTCTATCTGAGAATGGTAATAACATTCCCCATGGAATTCCTACCAAATGTTTTGTGAAGTTGAATATATAGCCCTGGGGAAAACTTATAGGAGGATTTTATATAGTTGTAATTACTGTTTTTTAAAGAATGTACGTGTTTACAGAAGAATGCAATGAATCATTAAGTAAGGTTATAATAATACACAGCATTTCAAAGTAGTATATCATATCTCAGAAGTGGAGGGAAGTACCAGGCACCACATTATAATACAGAAGGTAGCAAAAGGAGGACTCCAGGTAAGCTTATCAATAAGCTTGCTTATTTGCCTAGCTAGATTTATATAACTTTTGCTAAAAATAGACTAAAAGAAAGGTCATTGTAATTTTACTTTTAGCTGATGGAGTCTCCTGAATTTCTGGTTTCAGAAGATTATGTCAGTTCACAGTCCCTTGTGGGGAGTGAGGAATTGTGGTGACTTGCTGTAGAGTGAGAGCTGGGCAGGTGTTCTTGCACTGATGGGAAGGAAGCCTTGAGAACAGTAAACAATGTCCTTGTATGGTAATGTGAAGGCAACAATATAGATAACAAAATAGCGAAACAAATAATAATGACTAATTGGCCTGGGCGCGTGAACACTTCTATGTAGCCAATTGTATTGCTCACAAGGGCGTGTGGACAGGCCCCACAACCTACCTATGTAGAGAGCACAGCAAGTAATCAAAAGAGAGAAACTATATATGTTGTAAAAATAAAACATTAAATGTCTTCGCATCATCACTTGGCGGAGTCCGTGCCCTTTGTTGCCACAGTCCCTTTTTGTTAATCACAAATATTCAGAAATATAAGAGACCTCCTTAAAATTCAGTGACTTTTATAGCAATAAATTATGAGCTGTTTTTTGAATTTTGTATTTTGGTCAGTATGGTTTCGCCTATGGAACAATCATGCTTTTCTGCAGTCATACTAGTGAAATATATTTATTTTCATATGACTTCCATTATAAAAGTTGCTGACATGATAGTGTCTGTCTGATGAAGTAAATACAGACCTTTGATCTCAGTTGCCTACTCTACTACTATGCAGTAGAGACTCTACTATAGGCAGATTTTAAAGGGCAATGCATACATTCAGTTCTTCACCTTGTTTGTTTTCATTTACCAAAGTTATTTGTCCTACTGTTTACAGAAACAGTTGGAGGAGCATATTTTCAATAAAATTGAGTCTAATGATAATGCCTCTTTTCTTTTTACATTTTACTTTTGTGAACATAACCTGCAGCTGTATATTGTATCTAGTTTCAGGGGTTTTTTTTTGCACTAGGTATGGTAGTTTCTGTCTCTCTTTAGTGTACTGTCAGACTGTTCAGTTTAATAAGTACCCTCTAGGTGGTTTCCCAGAAGAGCAATGTCTAAAATTATTGTTACAAATAATAATTGTGGTGTAAACTTCCTGGCTCTTTCTTGTGACTAATAATCATGGTGTTTCCTTATGCTATACTGAACTCAAACTATTTAATTTATTTCATACTTTTTTACAATGCACATTTCTGAAGCCATTAAATTAGCTTTGTTCCCTTCTCACAAGCTTTCAGCATTTCATACCCAGAAAAATGAAGATTATTCTAGATATTTATTTTTTCACCTTCGATTTTTTTTGTTATGTTTCTTTAATTACTTGGCTCATTTCCAGTCTTTAGTCAGGAGCTTGTTTGAAAACTACTTCATGGTTAAACCACCTAAGGTAGTAACACTTTTCTGAAAGTACTTTCTTTTTCAATGTCATATTACTGAGGAAGAGAAAAGGAGTAACACAATAGCTAAAACTTTGATTCTGTATTTGGTATTGTTCCTTGCAATTTTCCTGAATGAATTTTATAGAAGTAAATGTAATACATTAGATAAATCTTCTCTGTGTTATTCTTCAAATCTCATTATGAAATATATAATGCTGTAAAAACTTTCCCTTTTTCTCTTTCCTTCAGTTCTAGTACCTTTTGCTTAACTTATACCACATTCACCTCTGTTAATAGTGATTTTTTCCTGTACTTGTTATCCATATCTTAGCTTTGTATCTGCTCCTTTCTGAGGTGCTCGAGCTAGAGAATGTTTCATTTTTTATTTTATTTATTCTGTGCTCATAAATCAACAGTATTTTATTTAATCAACAATATTTTACCTAATATAGATCTTTTTTTTTTTGGATTCAAGAACATTACCTACTGTCTTCTGCCATGAAAAGCAATTTGGAAAACAAAAGTTTCTTCATCAGTTGTGCTATTGATTTACTGCCTCATCTGTAATGTGAAAATAATTTACATAACGAGAATCTCTAAAATATCTACATTATAATAATCAGGAAGAAAAAAAGATACAAGTATAGTCTTCTTTATATCTTTTATACTATGTAAATTATGCAATACTGAATAACAGTGTTAATGAAGAATTTATTTTGGAATTTTTGACTTTTCATTATTTATAAACACTTAATTCAAACTAATTGTAAAGTTTATACAATCATAGGATCATAGACCCATCTAGATTGGAAAAAAACCTTTGAGATTATTGAGTCAAACCATCAACCTAACACTGCCAAAGCCACCACTAGACCACGTCCCCAACAACTTTGTCTACCCATCTTTTGAATACCTCCAGGGATGGTGATTCTACCACTTCCCTGGGCAGCCCATTACAATGTTTGATATCCCTTTTGGTGAAGAAATTTTTCCTAATGTCCACTCTAAACCTCCCCTGGTGCAACTTGATGTAGTTTCATCTTGTCCTATGGCTTGTTGCTTGGGAGAAAAGACTGACCCCCACCTCTCTACAGCATCCTTTCAGATAGTTGTAGAGAGCGATAAGGTCTCCCTTCAGCCTCCTTTTCTCTGGACTAAGTAGCCCCAGTTCCCTAGCTGCTCCTCATAAGACTCGTTCTCTAGAACAAGTCTTGTTCACCAGCTTTGTTGCCCTTCTCTGGACGCAGTCTTCCTTGTAGTAAGGGGCTCAAAATAATTTTTTAATATTCACACAACTATTCCAAAAGTCTTTTTATAAAAGGGGTTTGAATTTTCGATTAGTGCTGAAAATTTTGTAGGATGTAGCCATAATCACATCTGAAATGACTATGTTTCTTTCAAGGGATGAGTAATTGCTTCCTTGTATGAGGATAAAGCCTTCTGGTATTGTGGATTCACCTTCAGTGTTTTAGTGCAGTGTCTCTGCAAAGACAGATTCTGAAAAGTAGAGTTGATGCCTGTGATTTTAAGTTGGATTTATTGTTACAGGCATTCCCTGGAAAGCATAAAAATGCATTGGTAGAAACATACTGTTAAATTCAGAAGGCTAGTTACTGAATACATATCAGTGTTTTGGGGAGTGGATTAATAAAAGGTATGTCTTCCATCTGGATAGCTGTCATATCTCCTGAACACATCTTGATAATGGTCATCTTTCCTGTTTTATCTGAAACAAATTTATGTTGTAAAACATATGTTGAAACAGAGAGAAGTAGATGTTCTTGAAAGCCACTAAACTGTGCTTCCATAAAACCCAAACACTTAAATGCAGTTTGGTTGCAAATTTGCTGTCAGCTATGGGCTTTATGGGATTTTTGGCTGTATAGCTTAGGTTTCTTCTCTACTTTGCTGAAAAAAGTCCAGATCAAAAATCACTAGAACTGAAATCAAAAGAACTCCAAAAGTAGCATTTCCTCGTTTCCTTATTGTTGTATAGCCATAACACCTATGAACTACACTTACAGGAAAGAGGCCGTGCCTGTTAGATGCTATGCGAATAAAGAACAGAAAGATCATCCTGCTGTATACAGTCTAAGAAATAATGCTGCACTCTTTTCTTAACCCTCAGACAAATCCTTGACAAATAATGTCATGATACATTAAAGACTAGGGCTATGGACACTGGGAAAGAATGGTGGCTTGCAGTGATTAGTACACAACAGCACTGTTCCGACAAGTCATATATTATGCTACCTACATAAGCTACATTATACCTACACTGTAACGTGTATTATCTTTCCTTCCCTTCTTTTTTCTTTGCATATAGATTTATTCTTACTCTATGTGTTCTCTTTCCTTTTTGATACATGAAACAAAGGCCATAACAGACATATATTCCTCTGAAGCTAAAAATATTGGAGGCCTCTCATAGTGCTGCCAGGCAACCTCACTCCAAATACATGCAGTACCCTGTAGAACTTTATCCTCCTCTGATGAAGTAATATTACTCAATCTGAGTGATAAGTGTTTTCTTTTTGAATAAAAAGACAGTAATAATTATGATGGGCTCATACTTTAATCCCTCATTGCAGGAGACGGGACTTCTAGTGGAAAGAGTTTCTTGGTTTTCCATCTCACTTACAATGTCACTGTTGTGAGAGAATTTTTGCAGGCTATACCGAAGGATAAACTCTATGGATTACTTATGAAGGATTGAATTTGGTGGTGTCAGACATGTATGGCCTAGGTCACTCAAGTTACTCCATAATCAGGCTGTTGCATATTGGACTGTTTAGACTTTCATAATTTTTTTCCTCAAAAATACCAAATATTTAATTTAGAGTTGAGAAGTCCAGGGTGTACAAAAATTAATATATATTTAAGTGTGAAAAGCTGAACCCATATATTTCATGAAAGAGGGTTTTTTCATTTTCAGGGGCCCTTTAAGACTTGAGGAGATATACTCACTGTACTGAGTTTTGGATATCCACAAGTAACACTGAGATGAGAAAGATAACCATCTATCCTGTCCAAGATGAATCTTTTTTTTTCCACTTTCTCTTTATTATCCTAGATCTTCATGAACCTTGCTTCTCAAATAAGCTGTCTTTCAGAAATTTTTTGTACAGACAGTGAAAACACTTTTTCATGTATGTAAAAGTCGATTTAACTTCCTAAAGCACTTTGGCTATAAGGATGCTTATGTCTTAATACTTAGTTAAAGAAAGAGGCTCGAAAGTGGTAAACCACATGTAAATAAATAAAAACTATGTTGGAAGCCGCAGGCAAAAAATAAAAAAGAAAATCTATATTAAATCCTTAGGTTTATTCACATGTATTCTTTGCAGTGCTTCATGTTGATTTATTTTTTTTTTTAAACAAACTATTCACAGATTCGACAGTGTTGGAAGGGACCTCTGGAGATCATCTAGTCCAACTCCCCTGCTAAGTAGGATTGCCTAGAGCACATTACTCAGGACTACATCAAGGCGGGTCTTGAAAATCTCCAGAGAAGGGGACTCCACAACCTCCCTGGGCAGCCTGTTCCAGTGCTCTGTCACCCTCGCCATAAATAAGTTCTTCCCCATTTTTTAGGTGGAACATCCTATGTTCCAGCTTGCGCCCGTTGCCCCTCGTCTTATCGCTGGAAACCACTGAAAAGAGTCCGGCTCCATCATCCTTCAACTCACCCTTTAGGAACTTGTAAACATAGATAAGGTCTCCCCTCAGGTTTCTCTTCTCCAGGCTAAAGAGCCCCAGTTCTTTGAGCCTTTTCTCATAAGGGAGGTGCTCTAATCCCTTAATCATCTTGGTTGCGCTGCGTTGGACTCTCTCCAGTAGTTCCCTGTTCCTCTTGAACTGGGGAGCCCAGAACTGGACACAGTATTCCAGTTGTGGCCTCACCAGTGCAGAGTAGAGGGGGAGAATGACCTCCCTCAACCTGCTGGCCACACTTCTCCTTATGCAGCCCAGGATTCCATTAGCCCTCTTGGCGACAAGGGCACATTGCTGGCTCATGGAGATCCTGCCATCCAACGGGACTCCCAGATCCTTTTCCTCAGTAGTACTTCCCAGAAGATCCACCCCTAAGCTATATTGGTGNGCCCACACTTCTTTAATTTTCTGATGAGGATGTTGTGGGAGACAGTGTCAAAAGCCTTGCTGAAGTCAAGGTAGATGACATCTGCTGCTTTCCCCTCATCCAGCCATCGCGTTATAACATCATAGAAGGCTATCAGATTGGTCAAGCATGATTTACCCTTGGTAAATCCGCGTTGACCACTTCCTATAACTTCTTGTTCTTCAATGTGTTTGGAGATGACATCCAGAACAAGTCGTTCCATTATTTTTCCAGGGACAGAGGTGAGACTAATTAGCCTGTAGTTCCCTGGGTCCTCCTTCTTGCCCTTTTTGTAGACTGGAGTAATATTTGCCTTCCTCCAGTCCTCAGGCACTTCTGTTCTCCAAGACTTCTCAAAAATGATGGAGAGTGGCTCAGCAATAACATCTCCAGTTCTCTCAGCACTCGTGGGTGCATTAGCATTTTATAATTCCCTAATTATCTTAGATCACCAGTATTTTACAGATTGTGAGTCACTGTAAGTTATCTTTTGACAGACATGGTACACATTTGAGTTTACCAAGAGGCTTGGGATTTTAGTAATTGCTGCTAACATAGGAGAAGTTTGTGCTCAGGGATGACTCTGGCTGTAGGGATTTTGTTGAAAGCCCCTGTTCTAAGCATGATATAGATGTTGAGACAAAGCTTGAGACAACAGGATCTTATAACTGTCCATCTTAGAGTGGCTACAGTGGTCCAGAAAGCTCTGCTTTTTTCTTCCTCCTTGAGCCTGTTGTATCTTGGACAGTCAAGAACAAAAGTCAAGCATAATGTTGTGAAAAAAATATGTGAAAAAGCGGGTTGTGCTTAGCTGTGAGCATTGTGCTTAGCAGCAATACAGCTACCATGAGCTCAACACAGGTGCAGGATCTAGGGATTTGACAATTCAACATTAGAGGAATGGACAAGATGTGTATCAAAAGGGGAGGTATGTGGGTGCTTTGACTGTGTTTGGGAAGAGGAGAGTGAGTGTGAATATGGAAATTTGCCTGGGAAATCAGAAAGGAGGTAGGAATTAAGGACCAGGAAAAAGGAGGCGTATATTGAGGGATTTAAGGACCTACGTAAGAGGGTATTGCACACAAACTCAGGATATTTTGAATCAGTCAAAGGACATACTAGTTTGAGAATTAATAGGACTGATAAATGGTAAATATGAAAAATCATATGAAAATAGAATGTTTTATTAATTGAAAGGGAAATATGCATTCCATACGGATCAGTTATTGAGCAAGTACTATAAGCACCAGCAATAGTCATTCTCTTTCTTTGCCTGGATGGAGATTTAAGTGTTTTACAGAGAGTGAAACAGCTTTGAAGAAGACATTCAGGATAAAATCATATCCCATTTGTCAATCTGATAGATTATGGATATCAAATATTTACTCCCTGCTCTATCTTCTCTTCTGATCATCACCCTTTTTCTTGGTCTGGGGACCTTCTGACCCTGCACTGGGTAAGTGATCAAAAAGTTACTTCTTTTTCCCAGCCTGTTGTGTTGGATCAGATCTGTAAAAGGCCTGACGACCGCCAGAGTCGCTTCAAAGAAAAGTTCAGGAGTATGCAAATGGAAAAGTGATGTAGGAGGAAAGGAAAACAAGTAGCAGCAAATGGTGATCTGCTAGATTAGCTGAGATACAAAATAGGATTTTACTCCAGGAAAAACTATGGAATTGTTTATAGTTCAGTGATAGTCCATTGACAGATAGCTTTATAACCAGATTTTGATTAAAATCCATGCTCTGGACCACAAGAAAAGAAAAGAAGAAAGGGCTGCATTTAATTTTCCTTCATCTTTGATAAATCATAACAACAGACAATGTTTGCTTTTATATTTATCATAGAACTAAATTAAAACACTGAAATAAACCAATTGTGCTGATAGTATTTATCAAGTGTCTCCTTGCCTTTCCCTCAATATCAGACATATAAGGATTGCCCTCGTGCTTTCACTGACTTTCCAGAACATTAAATATTTTTGATGCATATGTGAGGTGGGATTTATAGATGTAACCATCTACTTGGCTCACACAATTGAATGTTTATGTTATTGCCAGTGGAGGCTTCATCTGAGCAATATTGCAGACCAGCCCTTTAAGTTCTCAGGTCAGCAGCAGGAATCTATTTGTGGTTTCTCACAAAATAAGCTGGCACTGAAGACTCATGTAACATATCACAGCGTAAGGCAGATCATCTGGCTCTGTGATTGTCCAAGAAATCATACTGCTAGTCCTTGTTCATACTGTGGTCTTGTTGCTAATATTGGAATATTTACTTAAGGTGTGTGGAGACATTATTGGTAACCTCTTGAAGAAAAGATGTTCAGAAAGCGAGGAAAGGGAGTTATATCTGGAGCAAAATATCCCACACTGAGCCTGGAAGCTGGTTGCTTTCCACAGCAGCTGGGAGGAACTGTGGCTACTTGAGCTTGTTTCTCCTGGACTTCCTTTCTATAGTGTGCTTTTTCAACTTGTAATGATACATTGGTCTTATTACAGTGATCCAAAATAATTGTAAGGAAAGTCAGCGACATTTTTTTGACTTCTTTCTATCATAGACTCAATTTTAGAAAAGATTAAATGGATAGTTTGTGGTGCTGTGTAATACCTTCAAAAGGCCTTTACTGATACCTCATCCATAATATGAGACTAAATCCTTTTTGCTTTTCGAGGTGATGCCTAAATGTTGTGTCTCCTTGACCTCCTTTAAAAAAAATTCAGGAATCATACTGATTGGGTCAGATAGAAACATGGAAACATGCAAAAGAAAGGATTATTTATGATCAGACTGGATATCATTCTAACAATGCTGCTTGGGAGGTTTAATATAATTGTTGATTATTCCAATCTATAAATAAAAGTGGATTAGTATATTATATGCAGTCCAAACAGATGAAACAGTAGGACACTTTTCAATTAGTAGCTTTTTTATGTGACAATATGTGAGCTTTTCTTTGATTCTTGCAATTCCTCCTGAGATAGAGATAATATCACATTTTGGAATGGTCTTTAATAACAGTCCTTCACTTTCTTTCTTTGCACATAAATGAAAAGTAAATAGGAAATATATCTTGTTTATACAAAGGTAATTTAAAATTGTCTCCTAATTGAGCTTCTCATATTGTACTTCGAGTTTTCATTTATACCTAAGGTGGTTCTAGAAAAATCAGTCGTTTGAATGAAAATGTAACTTTTAAGAGATGATATAAGAAAGTAAATTTAAAAAATCCTTAGAATAAGAGCTCTTGACTTCCATAACTTCAAGTTAACATAGTTTTATCACATTAAAAAAAAAAAATCTTTTAATTAAAGGGTGATTCTTGACTATCTGCAGGATTTGTGATTTTATGATACAAACCAAATATCTAAATCTATTTTTAATAACATTATGTATTAAGTGATATAAAAAGCACCATTATGTTATTCTTTTCATGCATTATTAAATAAATTTAATCTACCCTTACCTTTATGTAATTGAAACTTATTCAAAGTATAATCCTCAGGAGGAAAAAAAAGAAAGTAAGATAATGAATGGTCATACCTTCCATCCTTCAGCGTTATTTTGAACTTCTAGGCTGTCTTCATGGATCAATATGTGATTTATGCATAAAGAATTTAATGCAAATACTTTCTTGAATATTACATAGTGTGTTTTGAGTTGTTTCTGAATCCATACTGTGTAATAACTACAAAAGAAGTTCTGTCAGTACTTAGATCGTGAAACAGTTTTTACTTCTTTAATTCGGTCATTAGAAACCTGCATTTTTGGCAATTTTTAAAGATTTTTTTAGACAGTGTTTTTAGAATTCTAATGTATTCTTAGGATTCTTTATCCACTTCTGCACTCAGTAAATTTTTTCCATTAACTTTGATTAGCCAAATTTTAGAACACAATAGTGTTGTATATAAAAGTTTTTCTTAATGAAATCACTCTTCATATGAGAAATTCTTGGCCTGTTTTACCAACTTTTCTTACAGTAGGGCAACTAAAAGGGAAAGAGAGTGAGGCCTTCATATAAAAAGATTTAGACAGGAAATTGTAGAGACAGAGGTATATTTACATGTGTAAGCTGCATAAATACATATAAGTCTACAGTAATGGAAGCCCTATGCTAAATAGAAGCCTATTTCCTGTGTCTTTTGAGTGACACATAGCCAGTTACTTCATAGTAAATATAATTTCATTAACCTAAGTTTGACAAACATGACATAGTTCTTAGTTCCTTCAAAGTAAAAAATCTTTCTTTCTATACAAAGCCCAATAGCAGAATTTCAAATAAATTTTAGTTCCTCAATTTCCATTGCTCCTAGTGGTATGGTGACTTCTGTCAACAAAGTACAATTTTAAAATTAATTAATTTAAAAATATTTAT
>VXAK01009504.1:17968-53135 GCA_013399435.1 Arenaria interpres
TTTATTTATTAAAATTTCAAAATAGTCTTTGATTACAGTTAGGATGGAAAGAAACTAAGGACAAGGTTTTTTTAAAGTCTTCATTCACTTTCCTTTTCACTTGCACTTTTGATGGTTATTAAATGGATATTATGACAATTTTCTTCACTGAAAGGGTTATCAAGAATTGGAATGAGATGCCCAGGGAAGTGGTTGAGGCACCATCCCTGGAGATATTCAAAAGATGAGTTGACATGGGGCTCGGGAATATAGTTTAGTGTTGGGGTTTTTTTTCTGGTTTTTTTTGTTTTTGTTTTTTGTTTGGTTTTGTTTGTTTGTTTTTGTTGTTGGTGGTGGTGGTTTTTTTGGTCAGAGTTAGGTTGATGGTTGGACTAGATGATCTTAAGGTCCCTTCCAACCTAGGCAATTCTGTGATTCTGTGATTTAGCTCAAAGGTAGGATTTGTTCCCATAAGAAATGGTAGGGGTCATAAAAAGAAACCAAATTTTGCTTTGCTCCAACTAAAGTAGCACCTAAGAAACACTCAGCATGGAATCTATTTTCTTGAATGCTCCATGTAAGGAAATGTATCAATGTTATGAGTATAACCATTAAACCTTAGCTTTCCCTTAGGGCCTGATTCCAATACTTGATTCATGTAGAGTTTTAAGTAACTTGTTCAACATTCATTTCAGTATTATAAGGAATAGATTATGCTTTAGCTGACTGCAACTTTTTTTTTTTTTAATAACAAAGCTAACAGAAATCTTTCTTTCATAATGGATACTGGTAATGTATATTGAACTCAGTCCAAGCTGGTATGAAAACACAGAAATACTGAGTCAAGAAATGAGTGAGAAGTTGAATGAAAAAAAAAAAAAGGCCCCATGCAATTATTTTAAGGTAAAAATGCATATATATGTGTGTGTTTAAGGAAAAGTATGATGGCTCTTGAAATAACAAATATACTGTAGCAGTTCAGCAGTACTAGAAATAAAATGCATCCGTTTCCATACATTACCTAAAGCTCCAACAATGTGGAGCATTTTACAGGAAAGCACGATCCCAAATGTATAACTCAAGGACCACAAACTAAAATGAAGCATTAAAAAATGTGATTTCTGTAAACCCCACCATAATTAGTGCTGTATAGCGGTGATAAAACAGCAGTTTTCATTAACCCTTCTTATCCACATGACCAGAAACATTGAGTTAAATCTCCCGTGTATTTACTGAGAACAGCTACTCTGAACTTCCCAACACAGAATCCTCTTGTTTGCCTGAGCTCACAGCCTTCAGAGATTTACCACTAACACTGTTAGCTTCTTATTCTTACAAGTTGTATCTCAGTACATACATCAATCAGTCACCTTGGCCTTTTGTATTGGGGTCCCTTGTCGCTCTTCCTTGCAAGAAGTCATCTTGATCCTTCATTGGACAGACATTCCTTCTCTCTCCCCAGCTTTCTGTTTGGCCAGTGCTTTCCTATCTGCTTCCAGCTTTGCTTGGATGGCAGTACATACCAGTGGAGTTTTATGATGACTATCAAAATACTTTTTTCTAATAAAAGAAGCCAGCAGGCAGTTTCATGATGCTGTTGGCCTTTCCAAAACTTTTCAGTTCCTTCTGGCTTATATGTTTGATGTGGAATGTGTAGTTGACATTTTTGTTCATTTTTCTCATTTCAGTATCCTCTATACATAAATGTCCTAAGAAAAGTAAAAGCTTGAGCTCTACTTAAGAAGATTCCTGCCCAGCTCCAATTTCAGGGAGCTTGCGCAGATGCCTCAGTCCATTTCCACTTCCTTTCTTCCTTTACAGGTATCAGATTCTTAACCAGTTCATCTCTTCAGTTAAGGTGTATCAGGTCTGTTATTGGGTAATTTAACCTCAGGTTGGCTAGATTGCCATCATAAAAAGTAGAAAAATTTCCCTGAGTTACCTTTAACCTAGTTATCATGGCACCAGTGGTGTGGCAGCCACAGTATTGCCTATTTCACTCTGGTAAGGAGATGTAACTATAAAACTCAAATTTCAGTAGAATGTGCAGGGGTAATTTCTTCAGCAGTCAAGAGGAGACAAACTGTCCAAAACCAGAGTATTTTGTATCTAAATAATATTTAAAGCCCAAAAAAGTCCTCAGAGTATTGCTAAAAGCTAGTCAGTTTTGTGTCTACATGGATTTCATATGCAGCTGGATCAATAAAATATTCAATTGGATCAGTGAATTGTGTAACTCAATCAGAAAAACAGGTAAGTTCCCAAACATTAAACTAAGCAACTAATGAATATGTATTGGTTGATTAGTAAAATATGCAGCTTGATCAGTAACTTGATCAGTAAAACATGTAATATAATTAGATCACTAGAATAGAATTAGGAAGAATAAATGATTAATTTGTAAAGTATCTTTGATATTTAAGGAAATGCAAACATAAAATTATCACTTCAAAAGCTTTGATGCATTGTTTCATTGTTTTTTGTGCTCAATGGATTTACGTCCAGCTGGCGGCCGGTCACAAGTGGTGTGCCTCAAGGCTCAGTGTTGGGACCATTTCTGTTTAACGTCTTTATTGATGATCTCGATAAGGACATAAGGTGTAACATCAGCAAGTTTGCAGATGACACCAAGTTAAGCAGGAGTGTTGACTCCCAGGAGGATAGGGAAGCTTTGCAGGAGGATCTAGATAGATTGGATCACTGGGCCAACATCAATGGAATGAGTTTCAACAAGGGCAAGTGCAAGGTCCTGCACTTGGGCCACAATAACCCCATGCAGCGCTACAGGCTTGGGGAAGTGTGGCTGGAAAGCTGCCTGGAAGAAAGAGACCTGGGGGTTCTAGTTGACAAACGGCTGAATACGAGCCGGCAGTGTGCCCAGGTGGCCAAGAAAGCCAATGGCATTCTGGCTTGTATTAGAAATAGTGTGACCAGCAGAAGTAGGGAGGTGATTGTGCCCCTGTACTCAGCACTGGTGAGGCCACACCTCGAGTATTGTGTCCAGTTCTGGGCACCTCAATACAAGAGAGATATCGAGGTGCTGGAGCGAGTGCAGAGGAGGGCAACGAAGCTGGTGAGGGGGCTGGAAAACAAATCGTATGAGGAGCGGCTGAGGGAGTTGGGACTGTTTAGTATGAGGAAGAGGAGGCTGAGGGGAGACCTTATCACTCTCTACAACTACTTGAAAGGACACTGTAGAGAGGTTGGTGCTGGTCTCTTCTCACAGGTAATTAGTGACAGAACGAGAGGGAATGGCTTCAAGCTCCAACAGGGTAGGTTTAGATTGAACATCAGGAAAGAATTTTTCACTGAAAGAGTGATAGGGCATTGGAACAGGCTGCCCAGGGAGGTGGTGGAGTCACCATCCCTGGCTGTGTTTAAGGGCCGTTTAGATGCAGTGTTAAGGGACATGGTGTAGGGGATGACTTTGTAGAGTAGGGTAGTTGGTTGGACTCGATAATCCCAAGGGTCTCTTCCAACCTAGACAATTCTATGATTCTATGATTCTATAATTTCAAAAACTCTTTGTAACGTCATGGGCATGTTAGGATTGAATTGAATTGAACCGTTGGTCTGAAAAACTGCACAGAAAACAAAAGACTATGATATAGCAGTAAAAATAAAATTATTTGTTAATAGAAAAATTTGTCTTTTGTGTTATATTTCTGTATACAAGATTTTCAAGGTCCAATGAAATCAAAAGTACAGCAGACTAAGGAAATAATTTAACAAAACTGATTGGAATTTTCCTGTATTCGAGGAAAGTTTAACTTATCTCTACTTAATTATTTTTTCTTATTTTTTCAGATGTTGTTTCTTTATTTTTGGGAAATATGCTTTTAGGTACAAAGCTTTTGGTTTTGCACCTTCTGTTTCCTTGATTTACTTAAACTTAATGTAATGAAGTTAACATTTCTTTACTTTTTGTAATTCCTGTGAAAGTTGTCAAACAGAATTTGGGAGTGTAGAGATACATTAACAAAAGCTTATAACAAATAATAATAATACTAGAAAAAGTTGTCTAAGTAAATTCTTTTCCTTAGTTCTGCTTTTCCTTTTGAACTTTGCAACAGAAAATAGTAAAATAGTCCCTGGCCAAAAGTGCATGCATTGTAAAAACTTAGTAGGGCATTAAAAAGCATATTACTTGACCAGTATCATACACCAGGTCATGAGCACAACTGGGAATGAAACTGTGTTCCTCTGAACTTAGTTCTGAGGAGCATCAAATCATGTGTTAGGGGATATGATAATGGAAACAAAGTATATTTTCATGGGGTATGTAAATTTGGTCAGATTAGGTAAGAATTCATTTTTGGTTAGAAATATGTAAATGCTTGCCTGAACTAGGTTTAGTGGAAGGGAAAGAAGTCTCAAAGGGATTTTCAGGAACATTAGAAGAAGTTCATTTTAGGAGGGTCCAATGAGGTTTTGATGGGGAAGATAAGTAAGGACTTGTGAAGTTTCCTGGTCTTGTAGTTTCTCTGCTGTTTAGTCTCTGTTCTCTCCTCTTTACCTAGATATCCTACCCCTCTGTTGCTGCCCTATGCAACTTCCATGTTAATCCTTAACCCAAAATGCTCAGTCTCTTTTGGCAGTGTTTCCTATCTACTTCAAACTCCTTTTACAAGAAGTAAACCTTCTTTCCTCATGTTGAGCCTGTTCAGCTCGTTGCATTCCATGGTCTGCTGTGAAGGGAAAGGGAGAACACTCTGGATTATGATTTATTTCTGCTTCTGAAGGAGTTGTAAATGGTAGAGACTGTCAGCTCTCCCTGGGATGGAAAGGGGAGGAGCGGTGGTAACTGTTTTTCAAAGTGATTAGTCAAAACTGTGAGAGAGAAAATACTACATTTCACACTCTTGGCCTTTTTCTTTTCCTGACACTAATGTTAATTACAGATTTGCTATCTTGTCTCTGTAGTCTCACTGATGTAGGATTTCCCTCCAATCCATTTTCTAGACATAAGAGACTCTTGAAATGTTTAACATACTTAGAAACTTCAGTACTAGAAGAAAACTTAAAAAAAAATTGAATCACAACAATTCTGTTTCAAAATACTTTCAAAAGAAACACTGTTCAAGGTGCTTTCCAAAATATATAAATATTTTATAGCAGTCTTTGAACTTATGAGCCAGGAAAACTCTTTTAATAGTGTCTATGGCCCTATAATGGCATATGTATCTCTTAAAGAGGGATAACTTTGTAGTCTGATTTGTCCATTGTCAAATTTGCTTAAATAACAGAAACATTTTTCTAAATTGGAATACTGTCAGCCAACAGAAACTCGCCTTGGCAGTCTGCCATCTCCTTTCCTCCCCCTTACTGTGGTGCCACACAATTTCTTTGAAGCAAACAGGGCACATGCAGTTAGGTTTCAGTATCACTAGCTCTAATTATTTGTCTTTTTTACATCTATTCCTACACAACACTGAATTGCTGTCCTCATTGCAAGCAGGAATTTGTTTGATATAACCTTTACATCTTTTTCAGTAAATAGAAAGAATGATCTAAGAATAATTCAGAGCTATATGGTTAATGAGCTGGAAATGTCTTGCCTAAGAAATAAAAATAAACCATGGCCTTTGATTTTCAACTATATTGAAGAGCTTCAAATGTCCTTTGTAGGTGTAAAAAAATACTACTCTTCCAGAAAGAAGCTGAAAAATCACCATTCTTCTCTTTATTTCATAACACCACAAGATAGTGCTTACCATTATTATATTAACAGTAACTATTGTTTATAAATGTCACCCATGCATTAGTGTTATTAGTATTTATTTGGTAGACACTTTGAATTTGTAAGCAAGAATTTTTCAAAACAGTCAACCAGTGTAAACCAGAAACACTTGGTTTTCTATTTTAAAAAATCTATTATTTTCAATAAATAATGAGTTACATTTACTATTTCCCCAAGGAAAAAAAGAGTGAAAAGTCTATACCACATAACAGTCTAATTTTGATGTCTAGACAGATACAAAATGCTCTGAACTAAACCATTAGTGAGCATGTATATGTCAACACACAGCATATGCGTATACGTGTCATAAATTTCATAACACACTTTCCTCCTCCAGTCAGCCCAAATGATTCCTG
Organism: Arenaria interpres; assembly: GCA_013399435.1. Lineage (NCBI taxonomy): Eukaryota > Metazoa > Chordata > Aves > Charadriiformes > Scolopacidae > Arenaria > Arenaria interpres. The sequence continues at coordinate 24,044 of VXAK01009504.1, forward strand.
GTCTGTGCTGCTTCCTTTTATCCAATGTTTCCTATTTTATCCAAGTATGATACAAGGAAGCCAAATATGATTTGGTTTACTCAGTTTGTTTGAAAAATGTAAAGATTTCAAGTAGTGAATATTCCTAAAATAGTACTTTTCAGCCTCTTCATCAAGTAAAAGAGAAACTAGCTCCTGCAACAGCTAGTGCCGTGTCTCAAAGGTGCTTCTCCTAGATTGAGGCATTAGCTAGCAAGATTCTGATCACTGAAGGAAGGTTTTCATCTCTGCAAGAACGCCCCAGAACTCTTTACTCACCCTTCCATGACGTACTTAAATAATAGACCGTTGACTTTCTTTGTCCAGCTACTTTGACCAGTTACTGTATGCTTCTCTAAGCTATCTAGCTGGTCTCAGTTCTCACTGCCTCTCCAAATGCCATTCAGGATAACCATGCCAATTTTTGCAGCACTTTATGACTCAATTTCTCTGTTAAATCAACTCTAAAAAATGTAGAACAGACACATCAGTTTGCCACTTGTTACCTTGTATGTCAATGCAAGGCACTAAAACCAGCAGAAGGTGCCCCAGCTTCAAAACACCTGTTCCACAATGGATCACAAAAGGACTGATTCACTAAAGTAGGTTATGAAGAGAAAGTTTGACACAATCTGATCTTACTTTTTTTTTTTTTTTTTTTTTTTTTTTTTTTTTCTGAAGCATGATGAAACTGATAGTCTTTTCATTTTCCCAATTATAGTAAAACCTTTTCTTAAAGTTTTAGTCTTTGGTCGACTCAGTTGTATTTTTAATTCAAAAGTATCTGGTCCAGGTATCAGATGAAAGTCTATTAAAATAGTTCCCTTAGTATGATCACAATATCAGTTTTAGACCTTTTTTTTCCTTGAGATGAAGAGGAAATAAGGATTCTACTTTTGCTATTTCTGATTTCTTTGTGACTGAGCATAAACACTGAAGTGTTCAGCTGACCTTGAAGACAAGGACTAATGTATTAGGCATTTATTTTTGCCTTGTGCGTATCACCTATTGTGCTTTCTAAATGCTAACAAGTAGGTCATTATTAACTTTTTTCTTAGTTGGGATGTCTTTACATATTCAATATATGTGCTTTCAAAAATATGACATAACGTCTACCATTTTTTGCTGCTACTTGCTAAGTGTTTTCCTTACCTGGTAGAGAGAAAGAGAGAAAAATGATACTAGATGTGACAAAATATAGTTGCTATCCTCTGCTGTTGTCCATCCTAGTATTGAAATACACTATGGCAGAAAAAAAATTGAATAGTTTGATATATGTTGAGTACTTTATTTAAATTCCTTTTTCTCTCCCCCTCTACCCCCCGCCCCGAATTGTATCATCTTTCTCATGTTGGCAAGGTTAGTTCCTCAAATAAATTTAGACAATAATATGATACTCAGCAGCATTTGTCTTTGTATTAGGTCCAGAAAGAATCTTGTATTTCATGTACTATCAATAATTCCCAATGATAGGCTTTTTCTAGTATCTTAACATAGTTTACAGATATTAATTTCCCTTTACAATAAATTTACAAGATGCTGTACATCAATATTTGAATGACTTATTAAGCAAATACAAGAGACAGACTGTTACTGCTTCTGACTTTCTTATTTCAATTACAGCTATATATATTTTGCTTTATCAGGTAGTTTGTTGTCCAGTTTTGCGAATGTTACTTAGGAAATCACGGTGGAATTACATCTGGATAATTGGGCTAATTTTTTTAATTGCTTTAAATGTAAATTTAAATTCAATTTTAATAATGAGTTCATACTTTCTCTTGGAATGAAGATTTTAATTTTTAATAGAATCAATGGTTTGGTTTTATTTTAGTAGTAAAATTCATTCTAGTTAGATAACTTGTCAATTTCCTTCAGATTAATGGAGAAAAAATGTTGAAATAGTCTCTGTCTGACTTTAGAAAGTATATTTACCATTTTACTAAAGCAAAATTAATTACTTGAGAGTATAATGAATGAAATTATTGAGATTTGGGAGTTTTCACATACTACTACTGAAATGATTTTTTACAGGTGTTATTAAGGGGTCATGATAAACACAACACAGTGTTCCTGAATTTTAGAAAGTATGTTGCAGAAGATACAAATATGTTTTGGAGTTATTCTTACTAAAGTAAAGATTTTTATTATGTCTGTTACATTATTGTCTGTTACAAATTTCAGTTTTACTCTGCTTTCTGCAATTTTTAGCTATAAAAGTATGCATATAATTTTTACAAGAAAAATTAAGACAATTACTTTAAAACTGTTAATCTGAACAAGTGCTTTCAGTTCTGTGTGTTCAGGTGTTTTCCTGAAACCTGTGGACTTGCTGATGGAGAGAAAAACATCTTCTGTCAGTTTATATGTCCTGGACTTTGGAAAAATAAATTTTCTTTTAAATGCAGACTTTTCTTGCTACTTTTTTAAACATACATATTCCTTTGGAATTTCTTGATTCTTATTTCTATTCTGATTTATCCACTTTCTTTTTTTTGTGGCTATAAAGTCTATTTTATGATAATTACTTGTACCCTTAGAAAGAGATAGTTACATTATTATCATATTAGCTGTCTGTGAGGTAGGCAAGTATTTTACAGTTTCTTTTACATCTTTGGCTTTCTTTTATATTTTATCCTGAGTGTGAGACATTTTTCTAGGAAAGAAACAGCTTCAAAATCTTTAATATTCCTCCTTTGTTTAATATGAAAGTATCTCTAGGCTATGTAGTGTCCAACACATGCTTATTTATGTTTTAAGATTTATATATGTATAAATGAATATATATGATACATTTTCACTTGTGAAAAAGAGCAGTTACTAGATTTGGTAAGAAATGGAAACTATGAAAACTTTCATCGAGCAAAAGAATGGAAATAAAGTGGCATGCAAAATAGTAACTGTTTTAAAGAAAAATATAAACTATCCTTGCTTTTTGCATGGATTTACAGTGGCTATACTAATACAAGGTTGAGATCTAGATGCCAGTGGGGAGAACTCAGATAATGTGTCTTCTGCTGCTGAAAACAGAGTATTAGTCTGTATAGAAACAAAGAGGAGAAAAATATTAAAAGGACAAGTAAATCAACAGTGTAGTTTCATAGGAAATATATGCTGTACAAACTTACACCGTAAATTTACACTTACAAAACTTTACCATCACATAACATTCAGGGAATTGTAACAAAAATGGCTGATGGTATTGAAAAGCTTGAAAAGCTCTCACAGGAAGAAGACAAAGGGTTTAACATAGAAAAGTGAAGAATAAAAGCAGAAAGTTAACTACATAAAATAATGAATTGCAGAAAAGATGAACTTACAGGTTTTTCTTAAAATATGAACACAAAAGGGTGTTCAATTAAAATAGGTGATGAATTCAAAAGCGGTGGGAATAAATACTTTGTCAGGCAATTCATGATTGCAGTATTTAAGCTGCTGACACAACAACAAGAAAATTATTTACTACCATATTTCAAGTTTTAAACCAAGCTTGATTTACTGAAGATTAGCAGGGCAAATTTTTTTCCCCCCATCTTCCTCTATGGCATGCCTGTCCACTCCCTATTCCCCAAATTTGATATAATTTGACTAACTGGAGGAACCTCCTTCCTGGTTTAGTGTAGTTGTATTTGTTTTCCTGTTACTGCTTATGTTTATTCTTCATAATATAATTCTTATTTTTCTTTTTTTTTTCTTATTTTCACTTATTATTATTAATATTATTATTATCCCTATTAGCTGGTGAAGTTTTTATCACTGATTTCTGAGCCAAATGTTTTTATTTTGTTTAAAACTTTCTGCATAAGAGTTCAGTGGCAGTTTATCTTATTAGCCCAGTAGAGTAAAATGATGGTGAAAGAATTTTCAGAAACATTCACCAATGTAAAAAGCATCCTATTTTTCTTTGGCTGACTTTCTTTATGAGGTTTCCCAGCCATTGCAATGAAAATCATATAGAATCTGATCTGAGAACATAATATCATTCATACCTTTTAACTAGTATTAACATTTACTATTTAATGGAGCTGATATCTTGAGTATGATAATTTAAATGTTTTCATGTCAGTGTTTCTATGTGTTGCCTAAACTTCAGCTGTAATCAGTGCAAGTCTAATAATTACAACCAGGGAGAGTGATTCAGCTCACCTTGAGTGCATGCTCAAAGTGTTATTCTGATGCCAGAGATGTCCCAGGGGATCTTGCCTTGCGAAAAAGGAAAGGAACAGGTACTTTGTAAGTCTTCTGTTATATCAATCAATCCCATGTGGATGCATCAGAGACCACAGGGCCCTAAAGGCACACTTATACAAGAGAACAGCTCTCCAAGGCTCACTGATGACATCGATGGGTCGTGCTAGAAGGTAAGATATCTAGCACACGTGTAGCCAGCTACTTGTAAGAGTGCAAAGCTGAACCTGAGACCCATCCTAACCTTTTTTTCTGAGGTGCCATAGCCTGTAGATATGCTACGTCACCTGGCAGGAGAAGAAGGATGAAGGGTGAGAAAGTGGTTGGGACAAAGCTTTTGCTGCTATTGGAAACATGGAGGTGCTACTTCTGCTATTTTGGGTGCTGTCTTTACTTGTACAGGAGAGTAAAGAATGGAGACAACAGAGGAAACAATACCAAAATAAAAGCCCCAAACCCACGTCTTTTCTTTTTCTTGAGCTGTGGAAATGTAGGAGAAACAAATGCTAGAGACACAAGGTAGCTTCTACTCCTGTATTGCAGTTTAAGTAAGCATTCTGATACAGAGGTCTTCTGTGAAACATGATGATTTTTGAATTAATTTTTTTTTCAGAATAAATTAGCAGCTGTTTGCTTGTATATTTCTTGAAATGCTTCTGTTATGAAAGGACTCTATCTGGACTTTCCAAGGAATAGGGCCTGGGGGTATGGACATATCAAAGAACTTAATAATATTCAAGAAATGTACAACTGCTTTCTATAAACTTTCATAATTATGAAATCAGAAAGAGATATTGCATTAAAGGTTGCCTTGAAGTACCATTATGACTTTATTGATTCACTTCTCAGAAATCCAATAGACTTCATTTTCTACTTTATGATACACGCATATCTACTTGAAATGCTGGAAACAGTACAAAGACACTTGTCCAAAATATTCCGATATAATAGTCAGTGCCTTCATAATTATGCTAATAATTGGTGATGGTCAGTTTTATCAAATGTTTCATAAAACAGAATTTGAAATGTGTAAATATTACACTTCAATTTCTCGATTTTCTTTAGCTGGAAAATAGTGTAGGTACAGATGAAATCTGTGTTATTTAATTAATATGATGAAATAGTTAATATGGAAGAAACAAACCTTGGCAGGAAGTCGTCTTTTTCTGTGGACAGTTTCAATAATATATAAACCAATTATTAATGCTTGAACAAGTTTCACATAACAAAAATGTATTTGTCTCAGTCAAGTACTCCTGGACCAAGTGGAATTCGGTGTTGCGGGGTTGCTGCGGGTCAAAGAAAAGCAGGTGTCAATGGCTACATGACCTTGCATCAACAGCAATGCCACACTAACTGAGACTTCCTGGTTCCCATCCGTGAGCTGGTTCATCAGCTGGAGAGTGATGAGCAAGATGGAGGAGTGATCAGCAGGACTGCTGGGCCTGAGCATGGCATAAATGATGAGGGTGCAGATTGCACTAGGTCTAGCTAGAATGGAGTTCTTCAAAGCAGCCCATATAGTTCTGTACTTTGCACTTGTGGCTAGAATTATGTTGATAATACACCAGTTTTCTGCCTGTTATGGAGAAGTGCTTGCACAGCCTCAAGGCACTCTCTCAAGCCCCTCTATCCCCCCACAGCGCCTCATAGGCTGAGGGTGGGCAAGAGGTTGAGGGAGGATGTACCTAGGACAGCTGACTCAAACTGACCAAAGAGATATTCCATACCACACGATGTCATGCTTAGGAATAAAAGGTAAAAGAACGGGAGGAGGGGAAACATTAATTATTAATATATTTGTCTTCCAAAGTAACCGCTATGCATACTGAGGTCCTACTTCCCAGGAGCTGGATGGACAGTACCTGCTGATGGGAAGTAGAGAATAAGTCTCCTTGGGTTTGCTTTTTTTTTGCATCTATTTTCTCCTCCTGTCCTGCTGAGTGGGCATGTGAGAGTGGCTTGGTGGGCACCTGGTAGGTAGCCAAGGTTAATCCACCACTGTAAATTTGAATAAATTGAAGGACAGATGACAGTCCTTGTCTAGGGAGTTGTAGCCTCTGGTAGACTGCTCAATAAATCTTGGACAGGCCCTAGTCCCTCATAGCTCTGCGATAAAAGAAATCTTTTCAAAAAAGAAAGCTGCTTTGCAAAGATGGCATTAGTTTGCTGCAAATCCTTTTAATATTTACCACAAAGAAAATATTTACCAAAAATAATTCTTTCAATAACCTTTTTTCTACACCACATATCCCTACAATGCTATGAATCTTTTACCAAATCTCATGTCTTATATATCAGGGTTTCTAAAATATACTAGTGACAGCACTGAAGTGCAAATAATTTCAGTATGGTAGCACCTTCCTTTTGCCTGTATTCAGACTGTCACCTGAATGAAAGGTTAGCTGTCTTCATGTGGTCAGTTGCCTTTAATGTGTGAATAATAATACTGCATACACTGATCTCAATTTGTCAGTTTAACATGGTCAGTTATTGATTATGTGTTTGGTAGTAACTAACCAGTGTACACAAAAGTAACTTCAGACTTCAGATTAATTGGCTTGTAAATGTGGCTGTGGAAACTCAGCTAGCATTGAGACATGCTGTTCCTGTCCCGTAGGCAAGATCAAGGCCAAGGTAGGGGTTTAATGGGTACCATGTGGGTCAAAAAGATTGGGGTGTGAGATTGGGTCCTAATCTGCGATGGCGGGGAAAACAGGTTGGACAATGGCAAGGGAGTAATGAAACCGAAAATGCACCTTTGATGGGATGGGAGGCTGAGGCAAGAATGAGAGGAGGGGAGGAACAAGTCTTGCCTCCATCATGCATGTAGCCAACTGGGCACAAAGTAGGAAACTGCCCACCTGTCTTTGCCATTCTTGATGACACATTTGCAAACCAGTACTTACAGCTCCTGCTGACACACCTTGAACTTCAGCACTACAAAAGCCAACAAGCTTGGAAAGCTTGTTCTGGTTTTCTGCTTTTCATTGGAAAATATAAGCCACTTTGTTCTGAAGCTATTTTTGAACATAAAGTGGCGGTGATATAGTCTGGCTAGTAACTCCAAATGAGAGGATAGAAAGAAACTTTATAACTCTTCTTAGCTTTCATTTGCCATGTTGGCTTGGAAGCTCCTCAGCCATTATAAATTCTTTGGTTGACTTAGTATGTGTTTTATTTGCAGAGAGGCAAAATAAATGCAGGCATTAATTTAGGATGACTGGCAATTTTCTTTGTTGACTGTATCGCCATGTGACATAGACAATACTTCTATTATAGCAACAATCTGATTATCTGCCAACAGTTTTATCTTACACAGTAACTTTTTAATATATACATCATAACATCTTTTAAATAGCTTAATTGATATAAATAAAGGGATATAAATTCATTAATTTTCAAATTCATAAAAATAATCCTTACCAAATATAAACAATAAATAAGGAAAGAAATAAAATGTGGGTGATAACAATGTTCAATTCCACTTTTTCTAAACTTGTTTGGGTGGTTTAGAAGATCATTTGAGAAAAAAAATTATTTCAAGTCAGGTAAAGGATAAGACATTATGCTAAATTTAGGAAGCTCTGTATTAAAACTCATTATTCCATTCAAACATTTCTTGATGTAAATACTCATATTTTAAAATCAAATACTTTTTCTTCTTCATTTTTCATCTCATTGGCCATATGTGCAAAAAAGATGTTGAGTAATTCATCCATTGCTTGTCAAGTTTAATGAACCTGTGTTTGCAAAATGTAAATTGCAAGGCAAAAAAATCAGCTTGGACAAAAATATAGTTTTTTAAGTAAAAAGTGTATCATAATTATGCATTTGTTCATTATTGTTTTTCTTTATTGGTTTGTTTTTAATTTTAATTGTGTTAAAGATTTCCCCTGGAAAAAATCAAGTGTGGCATGATAATTTGATAAATGTCCTGTGTTGAAGCTAAAAACATGGGTTTAGCAGCACTTTAAAAACCTGAATCTGTATTTGACAGAAAACTCTGTGTGTCCTGAAGTCTATGATTTTATTCTATGAATATTTCATGTGCTTACTAATTATAACAATGTACCAATATCTCCCTTATGGTTGCTAAGCTCTAGCTTGATAAGTCTAGTTCAGTTCTCAGTTTTCCTGACAAAGTGGAAATACATATTTCAAATTAGCTATTTTATCACAAATTTACCAATTTTTTTTTTGCTCCTTAACTTTACTAATGACTGTAAAGCAATGCTACTATTTATTCGTAGCAGGATCTCCCTCGCCTTCTGTGGAAAAACATTTTTTTTTAATTTGCCATTCCCATTTTATTGCTGCAGACTCATTAGTAAAATGAAGAGTGTTATCTTTTACTATTAAGTAAATTAGGGTTAAATTATTTGTGGGTAAATAAATTTGAATTTAAAGAGTGTGCCTTTGTATATGTCTCTGTGTGTGTATATTTTTTTCCAAACTCTCTCACAGCAAGATGGTTGCTCTAAGTAAAGAGTAAACCGGGATGCATCAGAGATGCACTTCTTCTACTCGTGTGACAGCTAACTAATCTTCAAGTATATCTTGCACAAATTTGAAGGCACATTTCTAACCTGAGCAAAATATTTTAGATCTAATTGATAAAATACTTCAAATCTCACCTCTGTGCCTCCATTCTTCTTCAATGCAACAAATAAATTGTGCGGATACTTGATTAAAGTTCTGAAAATATAATCCATGTTATTTCTCTAACCTGGAGAAGAAATGCAGTTTGATTTGTGGTTGACCTTTTTGAACTGTCTAGTGGTGATGAAAAGAAAAATAAATTAGGTATGATCCATGGTATTCTGTCACATACACATAAATAACTACCTTCAGAAGGCATCAGTCTGAAGTAAAGGTTCTCTCTATGTGTTATTTAGTTTGAGAACTACTTTTTGCTAGTAGATTACTCTTGGGACCATTATGTTGTTTACTTTCTCTGAGACCAGTCAAGGAAGAAAAGAACCATAAAAATAAGGCTGTGCAACTAATTGATTTTTTTGGTTTGTTGGCTGAATGAAACAATTGTGGAAACAATCAGGTCAACCTGAAGTTAAATGTTTTAGGGTTTCATGCTGAAACAAAACCTAAAAGTTTGAAATGTGTTAAAAATTTTTATTTTCTTTAAATGACTACTGTATCCTTAAGTTAGACCTTAAAATTTGGTATTTTGGTTAACAAGTAGTCCTTCTATGACCCTAATGCAGATATTTGTTCCTCCCCCTTTTTATTGCAGTAGCAATATTAAGGTCATCACTGCTATACTATGGCTTTTCAAAATCATGTGATTCAACTCTATTTCCATAAAATGTATTTTCTGTGTATTTCCATTATTACAAATCATTTGATGATGCAGTAAGCTTATCATACCACTGTCGTCGTAATGATGAACAAAATTCTCTTCTCTTATAGAGCTTTTTTCCCTTTATTAGAATGCAACTCTATTAATCATAACTTTGACAGTTTAATGCTTGGATTGCAGCATTAAGATGTAATTCATTAAAATTTGTTCCAGGCAGCATGAGTCATGCAGTAAAATATTTATTACTGTTTTCAGCACTTCTGGCAGAAAACTGAATTTAAAAATATAAAAAATATTGTATATACTTTATATATTGACGATATCAATCTGTAAAAAAATTTATAGGAATGCCTGGTACACTCTGTAATACGGCAGTCTTCTTCCACCATTCTTGCATGTCTTCAACATTTTACTACAGTCATCTAGCCAAAGCATCTACCTCTCTTTTCATCGTCTTTGCAACTACCTGAAAGGAGGTTGTGGAAAGGTGGGTGTTGGCCTCTTCTCCCAAGTGAATAATGACAGGACCAGAGGAAAGGTCTAAAGTTGCGGCAGAGGAAGTTTAGATTAGATATTAGGAAGAATTACTTTACTGAGAGGGTGGTCAGGCACTGGAATGGACTGCCCAGGCAGGTGGTGGAGTAACCATCCCTGGAGGCATTTAAGAAACATGTAGATGTGGCACTTCAGGGCATGCTCTAGTGCCCGAGATTGTTGGGTTGGGTGTTTTGTTTTGTGGATTTTTGGGTGGTGTTTTGGTTTGTTTGTTTGTTTTTGTGTGTGTGTGTATGGTTGGACTTGATGATCTCAAAGGTCCCTTCCAACTGTGAAGATTCTGTGATTCTGCTATTCATCCACTGAAAGGTACTGACTGAGGTCTGAAACATATCACCAGTCAATGTTAAAATTCTCATTTCAGCCAAAGGTGCCTATCAGTGTTCTTTTCAGTCAGAGGGACAACATACGAGAGCATGAGCAATTCAGGAGCTTTGGGGAGTGCATGAATGACAACTTCTTAACACAGGAGACTAAGGAGACAAAAAGGAGACAGATCTTTACTGGATATCACACTTACAAAGAAAGAAGGATTATTTGGCTTCTGAAGGCCAGGGCAGCCTTGGTTGCAGTGACCATGACAGCAGTTCAGAATCCTGAACAGAAGGAGTGGGGCTAAAGTCAGGATCACAGCCATGGACTTCAGAAGAGCAGCCTCTAACCTCTTCAGTGATCTGTTTGAACAAACCTCATGGAGACTGTCCTGGAGAGAAGAGAGGTCCAAGACAATATTCAAGGATCACATCCTCCAAGCTCAAGAATTTGAACATCCAGATGAGCAGGAAGTCAAAGACAACAGGAGCCCTGCATGAATGAACAAGGATCTCCCAGTTAAACATAAAAAGGAAGTGTACAAGAAGTAGAAGCACAGGCGCATGACTTGGGAGTAATGCAGAGATACTGTCCAGTTGTGCAGGAATGGAATCAGGAAAGTCAAGGCCCACATGGAGATAAATCTGCCAAGAAACATGAAAGGCAGCAAGAAAGGATCACACAAGTACGTAAACAGCAAAAAGAAGGGAAAACATGAGCCTGCTGCTGAATGGGGAAGGGGACACAGTAACAAAGTACACAGAAAAGGCTGAAGTACTCAGTGCCGCCTTTGCCTCAGTCTTAATAATCAAGCCAGCCTTAAGCAATCCCTGGTTGCTGAGACTGGAGGGGAGTTTGGAGCAAGGAAGACTCCCCCTTGGTGGAAAAGTATCAGGTTCGAAAACATAAAAACAAACCAGATATCCACAAGTGCACAGGACATGAGGTGACCATGAGTGCTGAGGGAGCTGACTGATGCCATTATGATGCCACTCTTGGTTGTCTTTGAAAGGTAACAGGCAATTGTATGAGGTTCCTCAGAAGCGGATGAAAGCAAATGCACTCCTACCTTCAAGGAACAATAAGAAGGTCTGGGAAACTATATGCAGGTCAGCCTCAATTTGATCCCTGGAAGATGATAGAGCAATGAATCCTAGAAAGCATTTCCAAATACATGAAAAACAAGAACTTTTTTGAGAGTAGTTGGCAAGGATCTACAAAAGGCATATCATGTTCAAGCAATGTCATAATCTTCAACAATGAGATGACCGTCTTGGTGGATGAGAGGAGGGTGGTGGATGAGAGGAGGGCAGTGGATGTTGCTTATCTTGACATTGTCTCCCGAAGCATTCTCATAGACAAGCTGATTAAACATGAACTGGGAGTTGGACAGGGAAGTGGACTGAAAGCTACCTGAACAACTAGGCCCAGAGGGTTGTGGTCAGTAGCAGCTGATCCACCTGGAGGACAGTTCCAATTAGTGTACCCCAGGGGTTGATACCTGGTCTTACACTGTTTAACATTACCATTAATGATCTGGATTATAGGACAGAGTGAACCCTCTGCGACTTTGCTTATGATACAAAACTACAGTAGCTGATGCAACAGAGGGCTGTACTGACATTTAGAGGGACCTGGACAGTCTGGAGAAAAGGGCCAACAGGAACCTAATGCAGCTCAACAAAGGGATATGCTAAGTCCAGCATTCAGGGAGGAATGATATTCAGCTGGATGCTGGCAGGTTGTGAAGCAGCTTTGCAAAGAAGGCTCTGCTGCTTCTGGTGGGCACCAAATTGACCATGTGTCAGCAATGTGTGTTTGTAGCAAAGAATATCATTAGTTTCTGGGGCTGCACTAGGCAGGGCACTGACAGCAGGTCAAGGGAGGTCATCCTTCTCTACTCAGCCCTGATGGGGCTGCACCTGGAGTGCTGGGTCTGGCTCTGGACTTTCCAGCACAGGAGAGGCATAGACGTACTGGGGTGAATTCTGTGAAGGGCCATGAAGGCGATGAAGGGACTAGAGCATCTCTCATATGAGGAGGAGCTAAGAGAAGAGGGGCCATTTAGCCTAGAGAAGAGAAAGCTCAGAGGTTATTTAGCGATGTGTATAAATACCCAAAGGGGCAGTAAAGAAGACAGGCACTTTTCTGTGGTGCCCAGTGACAAGACAAGAGGCAATGGACACAAACTGAAACACAGGAAATTCCATCTGAACATAAGAAAACACCTTTTGATGGTGTGGGTGATCAAATCCTAGACCAGGTTGAGGAGAAAGGTTGTGGAGCCTCCACCTAAGAAAATAGAGACCTATCTGGACAGACCCCTAGGCAAGCTGCTCTTTGTGACCCTGCTTTCACCAGGGGCATTGGACTAGATGATCCCCAGCTGTCCCTTTCAGCCCCAATGATTGTGTGATTCTGTATGCTACTTCTGATTTGGTGCCTCTTCTTGTGAAGAAAACAACAGTTCTAAGTGATACAGATGTGATAGACATTTTAATGGCTGTATTTGAAACCTCAAATTTTATACTGCTAACTGGAGGTTGATCCAATGCTCAACGCCTTTCCCTTCAGATCAGTAATATGAACTATGAAATTCATTCCAATGAACTTGCTAACACAGGAAGCAGCAACTTTTTCTTATATTTTGCAGCATTTTAACTAACTCAGAATTACTTCCAACACAGGTTGAATCAGTCTGAGCTACTTCCTGCTTTTCCTCCCCAGTGAAGTTCCAACTCCAGCTGCAAGTGCCTTCTCTCTTTTTTGTGCTAATACTGATACTGATGCTTCTTTATCTTTTAGTAAACTGATTCAAAATGCCGAACTGGAAGATATATAATCCAGCAGAAAAAAAAGAAAAAAGAATATTGTTTTATGTCAAGAAATAGAAATGGATGATTTCCAGATGAAAGACAAGGCTTTATATTATAATTTTTTATTTATGAGGCACTGACTTCTAAGTCTAGAGCTGATGTGTTCTATGAATACAGAACATTCTGTCCCAAGGAGCTTGAAGTTTTAAGTCCTCTTTGGCATTAGCAGTAATGTAGGGAATAGTGATCTTCCTTTCTTTCTTCCCTTCCCATCTACAAAATAACTTGATTCCTTTACTTCTTCAGAAATTTACACACCCCCCAATCCTGTAAGTCTGCTAGACTCTCTGATGTCTGCCATCACTGACTTCTACTCAAGCCTTACTCTCAAAAATTGTCCACATTCTTGCCTTACTACTTACCACTTGATCTGACTCAATTTTCTAAATGGAATGAATAAAAGGAAGTAAAAGTGTTTTCAAGTGGGTGCTCTGTTGTTTGGTGGTAATTCAAGGCTTGTTCTCTAGATGAAATATTTTACTCACTTGTATATTTGGTAATCTATCTTCACAAAAATTAGAAGATTGTCTGGATAAACAGACCACTAGTCTTAATGTCTCTAAATATTTTTCTTGAGAGGTGAATTGTAAAGGACAGTAAAGCATCAATTTTACTGATCCATTAAAATTATGACACTGAAGAGAATTATTTGTCAGAAGGAAAGGGAGGAATGCTGTTATTGCTTTTGCATGGAGTGACTCTTGCTCTGTGAAATGTCATTTACAGTTCCAGAGATAAATCAACTTGGCTATGCTCTTGCAGACAACCTTCTCTTTCAAGCAGTAGGTTATTTTAGTAGTGAGATATTCCCTTTGATGTGTTACATGTTTTCACATGATCCAGGCTGCTTAGATATTAGAACAAAGTACCTAATAATTATGAAATAATGAATTATTATTTTCTGACATTGTTAAAAGGGGTTATATATATAAGGATTATATACATATTACATTAACTTTTTAATCATATTTTAGTTCAAAAATGTTTAAATTTTTTTTTGCTATCTTATTTTGTGAGACTCAAACAAAATATAGAAATGCAGTTCATTAAAATTGAGAATATTTCACTTTGTCAATGAAAATAAAGAGAGTATTGAAGCCTAATGTCTCTCCTTGGTATAGTCGCACTGCTGTCACCCCTGTCTAATGAACTATATCCAGACTAAGAAGAAGGTAGTGTAAAACCAGGATGGGCTGTAAGAATCTGAATGCATTAGCCTTGATAGAGAGATAGATCTGTGTATTTATGGTGTCTATTGCAAAGATATGACTTGCATTCTCAGACTCATGGTAGTTTTTAATGTCATTTAGCAACTTCACATCATTGAAGTGTTTGGTAGATTAAAGGTCTGCCAATTAAACTTTTATAAATCACTGTGCCTCCAATGAAGGTTTTCAGATTTACAAAGGAAAAGAATGCAACATATACAAATGTATTGTTACGTGTTATGTACTGGAGCCACTTTAGTTGATATGTGTTCCTTCACTATATACTTCATTTTTAAAATTCCAGAAGACACTTCTCCAGTATATAACTTGGTATTGCGGTTGGAGTGATGCACTTGTAACAGAGAAGCAGCAATACATTTGTTGATATAAAAAAGCGATTTAACAAAATTTGATCATAAATGCGACAGTGGTTTAACAAGATTTGATGGCAAGGCACACTTGCTTATTTGCTACATATAGGACAGGGTCAGACAGAACTGTCAGGGAGACCCACCCATTGAGTCAAGGTTCAGAAAGAACTCCCTTGTTTTCTAAACTTCTCAGAGAGGAGTCTAGGTGTGGCTGAATCCAGTCCTGGACCCAGACTTGGTAAATGTTTTATATCCAAAGAATTATGTGTGCACAGTTACTCTAAGAAAGTATTGTTGTTAGGTGGGCTTATTGATTAAGGTAACCCTTCACTATTGTGTTGTTATCTGTCTCCCCTGAATCCACTTTGAACAGCAACCAGACTCACCCATTATCACTCATCACCTAAAATTGCTATAATATTCCAATTAAAATATTGTAAGAGAATGGTTATTATCTTCAGTAACTTGGAAAAAACTTGGTGGAGGATTTAATTCTCACTTCTGTCTGGTTTCCTACTTATGTCGTTATCACTCAGGCAGGTTTATGGGAGATAAGATCAGGTTGGGGGAAGAAGGGAACACACCATCACACTTGCCCGTCACATCTAGACAGTAAACTCATGAAAAGATCTGAATCACTTTAAACTTATTTAAATGTCTTATCCTCAGTTAATATGATAAGGCATACTTATAATGGTTTACTGCATATCAAGGTATTGTAATGGAAGTTCAGAGATACCCTTAACTACTGCAGAATTGAATTTGTATTATAATATCAAGGAAATCATGAGATCAATGTTTTCACATTGAAAATAAAAGATGAGTGCACACATAGTTTGGTTTCATGTTTGTAACAGAAAGAGGGTGATAAGGTGATAGGAAAACAAGTGTGACTGCTTGACAGCTGCAGGAAAAAATGTTTGAAAAAGCCTTCTGTTTCGAGCAGAAGGGCTTTTCTAGGTACATGATATTTTTAAATGAAAGACCTTTAGTTCTGGATATTTCTTTCTTCTGATCTCTCCAAAGACTGTTTGCTGACCTTTAGAAGAGAATACG
Source organism: Arenaria interpres (assembly GCA_013399435.1). Classification (NCBI taxonomy): domain Eukaryota; kingdom Metazoa; phylum Chordata; class Aves; order Charadriiformes; family Scolopacidae; genus Arenaria; species Arenaria interpres. Next base: position 39,948 of record VXAK01009504.1, read on the forward strand.
AAGCCTCCTGGTTCTTTCCATCTTCACTGTTAAGTATCCCTGGCCGATTTAGACTCGAGTGGAAAATGAGTAAGAGGAAACTTTTTTTTTTAAAGAAAAAAGAGACAAAGCAGTAATCACTTTATAGAAGTGGATTAATTTACATTACTGTAAATCATTTCATGAAATGTAAATTAATGCAGAATTTTAGATTTTGTATGTGCCCATTGAACTCAAACGTGTTATAAAAATTCTTGCAGTGAGACTCATTTACAGATCTCAGTTCAGTGCATTTCTAATTGTTCACATAATAGAATGTGTTATACATTGCTGTCAGATGTAATGGCACGAACACTGAGCACAGATTATAGCTCGACTGGGTAATGTCTGATAGTACAAGAAAGAAAATGAGGAGATGCATTCTGGCCAGTTCTACCTGGTTGAAATTAAAGTAAATAATGCTATTGACTTTACTAGAAAGATGACTAGATTCAGGTATATGATAGTCCTACAGCTAGAAAAATAGGCTGTTCTAATGTGAACAAGGGAAGTATGTATACATACAGTACGTATTAGGTTGTAGCATTTACCGAGATAGCGAAGTCATGCAGTAGTTTTAGAAAGACTGTCTAGGCTTTTGAATCACCAAAAAAACCTTCCCACTAAATCTGTTATCACTAGAAATTACCTAAAAATGAGGAAATTAATTTTTGATCAACTGCTTTTAAAGGCAAAGCATAAATTAAGGACTGTGTATATATAAATGTATGTGCATGCATGTAAAATATCTTCTGTGGTTTCTTATTGCTCAATGATGAAGTCGGTTTTTTTGAAACAGTACTTGTTAAGAAAAAATGTCCATTTTTTTTAGATTTATGCTAAAACTGTTATAATATTCCAATTAAAATTGTAAGAGAACAGGTATTATCTTCAGTAACTTGGAAAGAACTTGGTGGAGGATTTAGTTCTCACTTCTGTCTGGTTTTCTACTTAGGTAAGAAAGAAGATATAAGCACAGATAAGGCTACTGCAGACATTGTAGTGTTTAGCTGATTTATACAATGGGATAAATAAGACAAGAATATAAACAATTGAAAGCCAAACCAAGTCTGTGAGTTATATCTAGACTCTCTGGAAAAGGAAAACTGTGTGAGAAAAATGCTTGCTCTTAATCTACAAAAATGAAGGTTTTCACATTGTTATATAACTTGTTTTATTAGTTACAAGGATTTAGTGCTGTGATAAATGTCTGGGAGAAATATGCAGAAGCCTGTTTAAGTTCATCATTGATACTGGTCATGCTTAAATTTAGGCATCTCGATTACTCAATCGTGAGGGTGCATTTATGATGATTCACTTATAAAAATTTCTGCATAATGTAAAAAATGCCTCATCACATAATATCATTATTTTTCATGTTTAAAATGTGTTTGAGAATATTGTTGACATTGAAACAATGCTATTTCTGTCTCCTAAATACCACTACTTTATTTAGAAGGCTTTGTAAGGGAATGTTTCTTGAAAAGCTTTAATAATCCATATCAAACCTGAGATTGCTTTTTCAGAGACTGAATAAAAAAACATTGGACAGCTAGTCATCTAGTTAATTCAATGTGTTCACTAATGTTGATACTGTTTCTAAAAATAATGATTTCTTTTACTCCAAAGTTTTCATCTTTTCTTAAAGAGCAATATCATCTAATGCAAAATTTCAAGCCTTCCCCCATAAAATGCCATCTTCTTAGGATGTTCTTGTGGGCAGAAAGAACAATGAAATCAATCCTTCTAGTTCTCCTGAATGAGGTTTATTATCCTGTAAACAGGACTAGGGGATATAATAGGTTTTGCTTAGATGTACAGTTCTACAGTAGTGCTTTTTGTATATTTTTGTGGATTTCATTATTTCTAAGTGCTCTTGATGACTGTTTTCATATTGGCAGATGGAGAGTTATTTACATAATTCAAATATATTTTCCCAGGAAAAATGAAAAGAGAATAGATTAGGTAAAATATTAAAAAAGTGGTGATAACTTTTTCAGGGAGCTAAGAATATTAAAGAGCAACTGAAGTTTCATATGGAACCCATATAATCTTTTCCTCAAGGAGTTTTGCTTTGGAGAAAGATTTTGGGCTATAGCTAAATAGGTCAGTTCTAACTCAGCAGCTCATCCTATGGCTTTGGGCAGAAGTGGGCATGTGCACAGCATACATAATTTCTTTGTAATAGAAATACCTTCTTTTCTGATTTCTGCCATTTATGTTACTGTTCAGAAACCCCTGGTTTTATATACAGAAAATAACAAACTATTAACCAACTCTCTTTTTGGGTTTTATTCTTAACTTAAAAAACAAAATCAGGCTGGAATCACCTCTGCAAATGATTTTATGCCAATCCTCTAAGTGTATGTTTCATACAATCTCATAAAACTAAGCCGAAAACAAGTCATAATGTACACAAGCTGCATAAATAAAAAAGCATAACAGAGACTGACAACCATACATGTGACAATCATTACTTTAACAAGTACATGCTAGAACACAGCATTCCCTAAACGTATAAAAGCAAATTAATGTTGTGAAGCAAACAAGTTTATTAAGAACTTTTAAACTACTGTTCAAGTTGTGCAAGAATAAATTACTGGAGGCCTGTAGATCCATTGTGTGGAGCGATGCCATCATTCTTTATATAGAGAATGTCTGTGTATCTAATGTGACACTGTGTACTGGGGCGCGTGGTATGCATGCATGCGCATGGCACCTTCTTGATTCCTTGCCTGGAGACTGATCCTACCACTTTGGTAAAATCCTACTGAGCTCTGATAGGACATTAGGTAGTATATGACTTCATGCTGCCTGAGGTTGGGCTCTGAAATTTAGAGTCACGGCTTCAGGTGGTGTTCTCTTTGGGAAAACATTCTTTCAGTTCAAAAATCTGAATTCCCCTTGAGTGTTGCATTTCTTATCAGCCTTGTTTTTAGTTTCATTCTAATGATCTCCTATACTCAGACTAATTCATAATTTTTTTCAGTAGGATACCCACACAGAGGGCCAGAGGGATGAAAATTATTGGTCCCCAGAAAGGTTCAGACTTCCCATCTTTATTCTCTGTCTTAAGTAGTGTGTAATAACAGCAAGACCTGTTGGCCAGCACCTTCGGGTACACTATGTGAGTATATATAACCATTAGAGATTGTATGTGTCTTGTCTGCCAGAGACCAGACATATACCTTGTACATCAACATTCAGAACCATCTATAAAGAAACTCATCTCCTGGATCCCTTCACTCTGACACTCAGGGTGGTTGTTGAGCCTTACTTTGAGTGTCTAAAATCTACACCTAGAGAATTTGTTGTTCTTGCCTTTAAGTAATTCCTGGCAAGAAAAGAGGTGAGGTACTTGTGAAGGTTTTCTTATCCAAAACAAGAGAACATTTTTCTCCCCAAAAGTATAATCTAGTTTCTAAGGTACATTAATGTGCCTGCACTCTGCAACCCCAATACAAGGAGCCCCTTTTGTTCTAGGAGTGATCCTGAAAAGTATCACACTCATGGTTTTGACCTTTAATATCCATAGCATAAATTTCTCCATGCAAAGGTTCTTGACCTGGATACTGGGCGGTGTTAACACTTTTGATGAGACAGTAGAACTTCCCCATCTCAGAGTACTGGGTATTAAAAAGCTTCTTATGCTACTTCTGTGGCCTCTCATCTGCTTAACAGTCCCTTGAAATTCTAACAACAGTTACAGGGAACAAAAGTATCAGAAAGTTTGACTACGCCAAACAAAGGAATTAGGAGATAATATACATTTGGGTAAACTTATCCCCCTCCCCCTTTTTACTTTTTTTTTTTTTTTTAAATAAAGGTCTTTAAGATCTACATTTAGAAAATTAGAAATGCTATTGGGTTATTACTTAGGGTAGCTTACTGTATAATGTGAATGTCACTTGAATACAGAAGGTTATTTCAGTATCTATAGCTCTTTAAGGCCTATCCTTTCATACAAAAAAAATCTGCTTTTTTTGATTTTCACAGAATGCTTAAAGTATATGGCAGCACAGCAGTTCTCTGGCTGAGTCAGATCTGAGAGGGCATGTGCATGTTCTTCCTTACATAGCTCCATCAAACACAAGAAAGGAGGTTTTATGGTGCAAAAAGTCTCTAGTCTCGAATGACAGGGTGTATATATACCCACTGTGCAAATGTATGTTTGGGCTATATATTGGATACAATACACTTGTTGGTTAGCTCTTATTCATTTCCATTTCCAGGGAGTTTGGCCTGTAATGTGTCTACTCTAGTTCAAAATATTCAAGTATATCCTAGACATTAGTTTTGGACTAAGATAGTTTCCGCTTCCTGTCATATCTCAAAGAGTGGGCTACACATCAATCAGTTTGTATTTTTGCCTGAAAAATGACATAAAATTAAATCTCTTTAGAAGATAAATAATGCAACAACAAAAGTCTGTCTTCCTGGCAATTAACAATCACTCATTTTTCTCTATCTTTTATTTTGAAAGTGTGATGCCTAATAAGATGCACTTGTCATACCAGATACATGCTTAGAAGCATTTCAAAACAAAGATTTTAATTATACTTGTCATCTCTGAGTTCCTTTCTGGCAATGACCATCTTTTATAAATGTTGCATTCTTTGTGAGGGCTACCCCACAGTAAATCTCTAAATCTTCTTTATATTCTACTTTGATATTAAGCATTTCTTAGATGAGTATTTGTATTGTAACAGCAGATATATGCTTCAGTGAGGAGATCAGAGATCGCTGTGATAGGACTGTTTAGAAGACTGACAAACCAGAACAGTTTTAAACTATGAAACTAAGTTAATTCACTAACCACACATGACTTGTAAATGGTCAATTCTTTTTATAAATTCAGGCAGTTCTTGTTCTCAGTTAAATGCATCAACATTAATATATATGCAAACATTTTAACCTTTAGCATTTGTATTCTAATATAGCTGTGAGTATACCGTACCACAGACCTGAAGCTATACAGTTAGCAGTGATGTCTACTGTACCTGTTGGCTTTTAGCAATTTAACAAGAAAAGTCATAATGGAAATATGGTCTCCTTCTTAGATTTTCCTCATTTATGCCTACGGGTATTTCCTTCCCCTGCTCCCTTCCCCCCTGAGAAAAGCTGGGGGAGTCTCTTCTGCTCTCAGCACTGCTTCTTTTCTTTTCAACCTTATTGTGCATTTGGGAAAATGTCCTGCATATTTGCAGCTCCCGGTATTTATCTTGTCTTCTGGAAACTCTTTGTTTCTTGGATCCTACTTGCAACTATGGTTATCGCTATATACCCCTTTGGGGAATACATTGTTCACATGCCCATATGAAATTTTGCCTAGCTATGCTATGCTATCATGATTTTGCAAAACAGATATAGAACATTATTAACTGTAGTATTTTAGTACATTATATTCAGGTTCCAGGCAAGCTAATATTAATTACATACTTATTAGTATATTTATAATTTATTACCGTCACAGGCTTCTGTTTTAGCTACAGTAGTAAGACTATTGTTTTTATAAGCAAAGTCATAATTATATATATAATTATACATGTGGTCTATGTTCAGCACACTCTAAGCAGTCATCTGGTAGCAGAGGAAGGGATTGTATGATGGATGCAGATCACTCATTTTGATTCACAAAAATGCTTTTGCAGTGCCTATATTCAAGTAATTTGGTGATTTGGAAATTGCCACCCTAATCTTGGAGGGATGAACAGAACCACACATCCTATACAGTGATCAAACTGTAGTGTTTAGTCGTGTACAATGTTGTACAGAAGTGCATCATTGTGAGAAGCTAGTAGAATAACTTTTGCTTGAACTTCATTGAATTTCAGGTATATGGTGAGGAGACACCTAAAACCTAACATCCACATCGATGGATGGACCACTCGGTGGATAAGGAACTGGCTGGATGGCCACAGTTAAAGGGTTGTGGTCAATGGCTCAATGTCCAATTGGCAGCCAGTGACGAATGGTGTTCCTCAGGGGTCGGTACTGGGACCAGTGATGTTCAACATCTTTGCTGGAGACATGGACAGTGGGATAGAGTGCAGCCTCAGCAAGCTTGCTGATGACACCAAGCTTAGCGGTGCAGTCGACACGCTGGAGGGAAGGGATGTCATCCAGAGGGACCTGGACAGGCTTGAGAGGTGGGCTCGTGCAAATCGTATGAAGTTCAACCAAGCCAAATGCAGGGTCCTGCACCTGGGATATGGCAATCCCAGGCACAAATACAGGTTGGGTGGAGAATGACTGGAAAGCAGCCCTGAGAACTTGGGGTGTTGGTGATGGGAAGCTTAACATGAGCTAGCAATGTGCACTGGCAGCCCAGAAAGTCAACCGCATCCCGGGCTGTATTAAGAGAAGCGTGGCCAGCAGGTCGCAGGAGGTGATTTTACCCCTCTACTCTGTGCTCGTGAGACCTCACCTGGAGTATTGAGTCCAGCTTTGGAGTCCTCAACACAGGAAGGACATGGACCTGTTGGAACTGGTCCAGCGGAGGGCCACAAAGATGATCAGAGGGATGGAGTACCTCTCCTATGAAGACAGCCTGAGCGAGCTGGGATTATTCATCCTGGAGAAGAGAAGGCTCTGGGAAGACCTTCCAGCAGCCTACCAGTATCTGAAGGGAGCCTACAGGAGAGCCGGAGGGGGACTGTTTGTGACAGGACAAGGGGTAACAGTTTTAAATAGGAAGAGGGGTGATTTAGATTAGATACCAGAAAGAAATTCCTTACTGTGAGGGTGGTGAGGCACTGGTACAGATTGCCCAGGGAAGCTGTGGATGCCCCATCCCTGGAAGTGTTTAAGGCCAGGCTGGATGGGGCTTTGAGCAACCTGCTCTAGAGGAAGGTGTCCCTGGGGGTTGGAACTTGATCTTTAAGGTCCCTTCTAACTCTAACCATTCTATAAGTCTAAGATCTTAGAGAGGTGCAGTGTCTTTGTTCACAGAAGTAGTGTCTAGATAGTGAAGTATTTGGTACAGGGAGATCTTTCCAAGCATTTGTTTTTTATTTAGTGTTTGATTTAAAGTAAAAAGCAAAGCAGAACTTGAGGTAGGGACACGAAAACCTTTTCTCTCCATCTTTAATGCTTCACCTAAAATGTTGAAGAGCTGACTTCTGGGTACTTAATTCTTGTTTTCTTGCCTATGCAGCAGCCCTAATTCCACAAGAAATGTGGATGGTGCCTCTATCTCTGGCTATGTTATAATCTAGAGGATAAAACACTTACTTGGGAAGGTGTAAAGTAAACATAATTTGTCTCAGATTTAGGAAGAAAAGATCCCTGAATACTCACCTCCTAGATGTGTTTTCTATCTCAGTGGCTATTATTATGCAAATGTAACACTGTGGCCATCAGCATTTTAAAAAGAGTGATAGCTGCCCAGTTACATATCTATCCACAGTAGAGGACCCAGTGCTCTGAGTTCAGAAAAGACAAGCTTGTTAACAACCTTTGTCAGGTGTCTACTAAATTCAGGAGGGAGAACTTCCTTCTCTGTCAATATGTCTGACTGGTAGACGTGAGGAGGCTCAGTGCTTAAAATTCAGGGACACTCTTTGGAGACACATAGCTTTCACTTGAGACAATAATGGCTCTGATCCTAAGGGAAGTGCCTGAACTACCCATCCAAATATAAGGAGGGTGAGCAAAATAGATGCTCTGGTTCTAGACATGCACTTCTGTGGCACAGTGATAACATTTGGCAGTGGATTCTATTTCTTTTGCAGTGCAATGAATAATTCCTCCCACTGCAGCCAAATACCAGAAAGGGCAGGGCTCCACACAAGAGTCTTCTGCTGTCTCAGTACCCCTCATCTCTGCTAATACTAAACCTTAATCCCAGGTCCTTTTGATCAGAGAATAAAAACATTTAGGCTCAGTTGCCCTTGTGTGCAAGTGTTCACAGACCTTCCTTCTGCCCACCTTCCACAGGCAGCCAAGGCACTTGTTCAATAATAACCCATAAGCTTTTCCTAAGCACCTCATTTAAATATTTATTGCAGTGATACTCAGCATTTACATAACTATTACATGCATTATACAGCACTTCAGTAAGAATGACCTGTGGGGTCAGCATTTCTTGTCAGTTAATGACTATCCAGAGGAGTTCGCCCTTAAAATGAGGTAGTCATTAACTGTGAGAAAATATTAATCCCAGAGGCCATTATTTATAAACCATGCAAAATTAAGAATATATAAATTACCATTTTCCTATATCTGCTACATCTCATGCTCTCAATGTGATGCTGTTTAAGTAATTTTCTAGCAGTTAATGACTGATATTGTAACTATAGGAAATCATGGCTTCATTGTTAACATCCCATTAGCCTTATAATAAACTTCGAAGTTCATCTTCCTTCCCCCTTTATTCCTTTAACAAAATCTTTGTCAGTTACTGATTGAAAGGCCCATATAACTGGCATTTTAGGTGCCATCTTAACATTGTATCTCTAGTTTCTTTGTTAAAGTTAAGATGGGTGAACAGACAAGACTTGTTTTTTCCTCCTCTTTTTAAAAAGCTTGTTTAAAAAAAGAAGATACCCAGTTGCCATGTGGCATATCTTGGTTCAGTTCCCTATCACACAACTGCAGCTTCAATTCAGTCTACGCAAAATGTCTTGCTTCATATCTGTTGTATCAGTTATGTACCAATTTGACTTTTTTTTTCCCCTGAAATTTCTGTAATTTGATGCTTAATTAGAGTACTGTTCTTATGGTGAATTTCAGCTTACACATCATTGAAGGGTACTAAATCAAAACGTAGTTTAGCTGTGTGCCTACTTGTATTCTTCAATCTCTTTCTTTTTCCATTTGAAATATTTTCCATATTTCAGATTTCCTTAAATTATCTTATAAATTTCTTATACTAAACAGGTACATTCTGAATTTTGTCTGTGACAAAGTTAACTACTCCTGCAGGAAGCCATTGTACAGACAGATTTAATACATTGTATCACTGAAGCAACATGTTTGCTGTTCCAAAGTTTGACATTTCTTGACAGTACTCTTAGAACTGTATCTAACTGAAGTTTTTGTTACACAGAAACTTCAGGGATTTACATTTCACAGGCTGATACAAACCATTTTATTTCTTCAGTAATTGATGGAATGTCTCTATCTGGATATTTTAGTAACTGAATATACTGTTATTTATTATGCTGAGGAGTGTTTTGAAGATGGAAATCTGTCAGTATAGATCTGCAAATATTCTCAGTGCATTATTCAGTTATTTTTGTAAATTGCATACAGTCTTGTGTTTAGTATTCCAACATGATGGTGTAGTGAAACTAGTCCAAATTCATTTCAGTTCATGGGAGCAGTGAACACACTTCACTATACCTTTTTTAATGGATCTGTTCCATTTCATTCCTCCTTATTCAGTGATTTATTTGAAGTGTACATTTTCAGGCTATTACTGACTAGAAAAAACTATAGGTAGTTAAAAATAATCCATTGCATAGTGACAGGAAGATGGATTTTACTAATTCTCAGCATTCTTGCCATCATGTCCTTTTATTCTCCAAGAAAATATACTTCCCTTTTGATAATTTGAATTGAAATATCTAAACATTCCTCAGAGAAAAATTAGGATGGCTAGCACTGAAACATCCATTACCAAAAAAAAAATATTTAGATTTTTTTCTTATTTGAGTATTTATTATTGAAAATAGATTCTTATTTGAAATAATTTAAATATAGTGGACATTGATGTGTAGGCTTGTAGAAAACTTGTAGAAAAATATTATCACATTATCACAAGCTTAACATTAAAAGGATTATATGTATGCAGGATGAATGGAAATGGGGAGATGCTCTGAGTATGAGGTAAAATATAACAATGTTGAATGGAACATGACAGCAAATAAATATAAAATTAAATAATATAGGAAAAAAAGATTTTACAATTTAATAATTTAGAAAATACAGGAAACGAGTTTAATGATGATGATAGTTATTTCCTTCTCATTCTATTCATGTGCCACACTGCAGAAAAGGGCCAGTAATATCAGAAATTTGTTATCCTTTGAAATTGTCTGGAGTGCCTGCTGAAGGAATATCATGGTCTTTGGTATTTAAACAACTTCTTCATGAAGTTGAAGAACATGACATTAAAAACATTTAACACCAGTAGCAAGGTATAAGAGATGAAAATTCACTGAGGATGTACTTAAAGAAGGTATCTTGAGGATTAATAGGTTGAAGTTGTTAGGGAAACTGTTCAGGTGAGTTTTTTAGACAAAGCTAAGAAGAAGTAGAGCACGTATGTTGTTGCCTAAATTTATGATAAATTTTAGGGATTAGCCTTTGAGCATGTTTGTGAATGGAAATAAAGCCTGATAACTGTAGAGTACATCCATGAAAATATAGTGGATATCTATTGATGACTTCAGAGCAAGAACAGATTACTTTTTGAAAACATATCTAAACAAACACAATGCAAGGCAAAATGTAATGACATAATTGTACAAAGATTAAGATCATGCAACCTAATAACACTTTCTGGCTAATAGGGAGTGAAGTTACTGAAATATTGACATAAAACCCTCTTTTTCAATGGCTAGACTGTTATATTTCCTATTCTTTCCGTTGGTGCTAAAATTTCTGGGAAATTGTTGCTTGCTTATTGGCTGTCTGTAGAGGCAGTGTATTGAGAAGCAGAAGACATACAAAAATCAACTTGCTTGCAGATAGGGTGTTGTGAGAACACCCCTAAAGAAGCAATTGACTTGCAAATGTGTTCTTTGCTTTTCCTGAAGACAGGTCTTTTCCCAATGTTATATTGTTCCTCCTTAAAAAAAAAGTCGTTTTTTGACAATGCAGACCGTTGTAATAGAATGAATGGTTTGGAGCAGTAGTCTTCAAACTTTTAAGTGTATATTTTCAAGTATCAAAGTTTATCATGACTGTAATGAGTTCTTACCATAGTATTTATTTGAAAGCATTTTGAAAGACACTGTATTCTGCAGATTAGCTAGAGGCTTCAAACTATGGAATGTAGTTCATTGAATGAGGACTAGAAATATTGAAAGTTGTTGTTCTGTGCATGAAAGGAAACAGAGGAACCCTTAGGGAAATAAAAAATTAAATTATCCTATTAAGTAAATCCAAGCCCCAGAAAATGTTGCAAGTAAATATTACTATCTGAATTCTGCTTATCAAATAGATTGGGAGAATTGCTTTGAAAGGAATTCAAAACAGATGCCAAGCAAATTGGTCCTGAAGTGAAATTTCAGAATAAACTGATGTTTGCTTCTTTAAGCACTTATCACATTGAAACCTGGAAAGTAAACTGATAACATGGTTAACGTATGTTGCTATAACGAAGGAAAGGCCAGATGTGAAGGAATGCATTTTGTTTTATTGGTGTCTCATTTTCAACTGTACAGGAAGCTTGATATAAGCAGGAACATCCGTTTAACACTCATGTTAAATTGCAGTACTGTTCTGTCTCTCAGCAACTGGTTAATTCAATCAAAACACATAGATTTTTCACCAGTCTCTAATTTGCTTAATTTCTGTGAGCTGTTGTCTCAGAAATTTTCCCATCTTTCAGCACTGTGACTGTAGCATTGATGCCTTGTGCTATTCTTTCTCTGTCATTTCCATTTCAATATGGATTTTATAGTTCATTACCTGTCAATCAGTTTTAAATGGTGCAGTGTTCATTTTATCATGTTCTGTAAAAGTTGCACGCTTTTTTCAATGTCTTCCATTTATTTTAGATTGAGCTCTATTTCTCTGAGCACTGAAGCTATCTATAGCTATATTCATTTTAATGTGTATTTATTTTAGTGAATGCAATATTTTGTTTCACATTGCATTCAACATGTTTATTCAAGGAAGTGAATTCTGACTCAACAGCACTCTGAAACTTCTTTATCTATAACAAACAATTTTTTCCATGATATTTTTATTTGTCATAGAGCTTAAATGACTACATTTTCAGTCTTCATCATAGTTTCCCTAAGACAAAAAAAAGCAACTTAACAGAAATAAAAACTTCTGTATAAGAATTTTCTGCTTTTAGCTGTTCTGAACATGTGGGGCACGTTTTACCTCACAAAAAGAGCCTCTGCACTTCCCTGGCCAGATAAAGTGACTTTAGGTATTTAGTAGAAGATCACTTGATGACATTTTCTGCCCTCATTAGGTTAGTCACTTCGGTCTCCACAGTATGCCATTATGTTGTGGAGTGTTACCTGGAAATTGTGTAAACAGAGACAAAAAGGCTTCTTACATCTACTGATGCATGGAAATGTAAAGAAGTTGAAAGGTTTTGTGTTTGTTTGTTATTTGTACTGCTAGTGGCTTTCTCATTTCTGTGAGAGTTTTACAGGATGAGATTGTGCATGATGCAAATAGTATTCAAATTAGAAGAATAATTAAATTATTTTTAATTAGTTCACATCAATAACTATTGTCAATAGTTCAGAATATTTATTCAGTCTAGGTCAACTAGACTGCTCAATGCCAGCAGTGTGATCTAAAACTGCTGTGTACTTTGTGGTGATAATAGGTTATTGTTTTATTTCTGTCCCAGGTCCAACATGCCATCTCTGTTGTGCAGTAGTAGAGTTAATATTTTTAAAAACTTCTTGCCTTCCTTTTCTGGAAACACTTTTTCTCTTGAGGCCATAAGGCAAGGACAAAAGTGATTGTGAATGCTTTGAGAAGGGAATACCTTGGGCAGTTTCCTGGAAAATTAGAGGTATATATCAGCTATAGTTTCATAGATCAAGATGTTTCATAGACAAAGAATACATCACCTGTTGGGGAATGTATCAGTTCTTTTCCACTTAATTACACAGATCAGTTGAAAACAGAAGTTTGAATATATACTTTTAATTAATATTCATTCAGAAACAGGATTAGCTGCTGTTGGCTTTATAATGCACTACAGCATAACCACTATTAAAACAACAGTTTTAATATTGTTGCTTGCACTAGTGAGTTAATGTGGTTGTATTTCCTTATTTTCATCTATATATGTACACTATTAGTAAATAAATGTCTTCAGCCTTGATAAAGTACATTAATGATATTTTAAAAAAATATTTATTACAGAATCACAGAATCTTAGTGGTTGGAAGGGACCTCTGAGATCATCGAGTCCAACCACAAAAAAAAAAAAAAAAAACCCACAAAAAAAAAACAAAACAAACC
>VXAK01009505.1:0-54603 GCA_013399435.1 Arenaria interpres
TGTAAAAAGACCCTCTCCAGCTTCCTTGCAAACCCCTTTAGGTACTGGAAGGCTGCTCTAAGGTCTCCTTGGAGCCTTCTCTTCTCCAGGCTGAACACCCTCAACTCTCTCAGCCTGTCCCCACAGCAGAGTGGCTTCCAGGCCTTCATCATCTTCATGGCCTCTTCTGGACCTGCTCCAACAGGTCCACATCTTACTGCTGTTGGTGTCCCCAGAGCTGGAGGCAGCACTGCAGGGGGGTCTCCCCAGAGTGGAGCAGAGGGGAAGAATCCCCTCCCTCACCCTGCTGGCCATGCTGCTGGGGATGCAGCCCAGAAACACTGGATGGCATCATGTTCCAGCACAGCTCGGTGTGACAGAACTCCTCTCCTTTAGTTCGTATTCTGTTTTAGACGAGACATGATCAGAACAACATGAAACTGTTTTACCAGAGACACAAGGCTAAAATGTCTTGGAAATTTTGTCTGCTCGCTTCAGAGAAAACACACGACAGCTTAAAAAAAACAAGAAAGAAAAACAGCGTCCGGCCTCAAGAAATTTGACAGCAGGTTCTTAGACAGAAAGATTTTATCAAGGTCTCAAAAAACCCCAGGAGCGAGTTCCACACAGATAAGAGACATTGTTAGACATTGTTATGTGACCCTGCGACACAGGATGAGTGTTGGAAAGCGAGGATACAAGGATGAAGAACATCAGAGATCAGCACAGGTATAGTACATTGGGATCAAGGAATAAAAATGGCTATGTACAGCTGTCCCAAACTCGTTTTAAAGAAGAAAGAAATAGTTATATATTCTTTGGGAACCTGCTGAGTTAAGTAATTCGGTGTCTCCAAACAAGGCTGTTTGGATGAGACGGATACACACAGTGATTGAAACCATTCTGTCAGCAATCTGGAAGCAAGGCAGCCCTTAGAAATAGAACCAGATATCCAGGACTACAGATCACTGTCCAGTCCAAACTTTCTTTTTTCTTTTAAAAAAGATAATACTAAATTACTACGGATCAAAACCCCTCCAATGGAGACAAAGATGCCTGAGTTGCTACTATCAATAGGTGCACTAAAAGTCTGCCAAGAAGCTGTTAGAAGCGACCTCTTTGTGTTTGCAGTGCAAATCACCCATTAAAGACACCCTGAAATGTCAACCAGTGCTGCCAACAAAAAGACTAAACGCTGAAGAGAGAATCCCACAAGGCCAGCAAATAGGAGGAAAAGCAACAGAAGAAAGAAAAAAGAAAAAGGTAAAACCAATTTGTATCTGCAGAAGTATCCTCCGTACTAAGGGCAAAGCTGCACCAAGTTCTAGTCCAGCACTGCAGCATGACAGATTTTGGTGTGGGCATCTTTTGAAAGTCTTTGAAACAGAAACCACTGATGGAAAACACTTGCATGTGTCTCCATTCAGCTGTAAGAAGAGATTAGCACAGCGGCCATTCCGGATTGGGGCACTCTATAAAAACAAAATGTATTAAAAGAGATAAATACTCTCTCATTATTTTTACCTTTAACCAAAACCTCCTACCGAATACAGAAACAGGAAGAAATTTTAGACTTTAACAATTACATGGAAAGGCAAGGGGATTGTTTATGTCATCATCATCCCACCCACATTCAATTATTTACCTTTTTCTAAGATTTTCAGTATATCTGTTAGCATGAATCAATGAACTTCATTAGAAATTGTCATAGAGAAACAAAAATATCCATTCCTTAGCTAACAATATCCAGAGATCAATGAATTTCATTCATGTTATATGGGACACCACAGCTACTTTTTAAGTGTGAAGGTATTTCCCCTAAACAGACATATCACTAATTTTAAATGTCATAAAGAGAGAGCATTAGACTCCTAGACTATTAACTTCTAGAAGATACAGAATTAGACTACTATATTAACTCCTAGCTCCTTCCTAATTTTGAACAGATTTTAAAAACTAACTGTAAATAGCTCAGTTTCTTATTGCCACGACTTACCTTGAAATCTGATTAATAAATGGTATCAATTCCGCAGGCTCATAAGCTCGAGCAAAGGCCCAGCACACATAGCACGCTGCATCTCTCACATTGGAGCCCACGCTGCACGCCCCCCGCTTCTCGTCGTACGTCAGAGCTTTCAAAATGACGGGAACAACTGGTAAAGAAAAAAAAAAAATGCACAAAAGCAACAATTAGGACCATACAGTGAACCAAAAAAAAAGGTCTAAACATCCAGTGATCATTAGAGAAAAGACAACGGGTGGAGTTGCATGTTCTGAAAGAAAAGAAAGCGTGGGTCTTGATACGTGCTAATTTTGACGTTTGTTAGAAGAATTTGGTTTTTTAATACACTATTTTGCTTCTTTGTCAGTAGCAGTTTATTTTTTTATTCTACTCACATATAATTCAATGAGAATGAAAGGGGGTGTTACGTAAAAAGTTAACACCGATATAAATTATTACTCAGTGATACTTGTTCAGAAGTCAAACTAATTTTAAAATGCAGTATTTTAAAGTATCCACTTCTTAACCTGCTGGACTTCAAATATTACAGCAGCATCTATCACTAGAAAAAAAAACGTTCTTAAAAAATACAGTACGGTAACCACCATAAAATAAATCAGTATCCATCAACAGGCAGGCAACATTTATCATGGTAGAAGTCCTAGTATGACACATTCTTCTTAATTAACAATGCTTGTGAATTACCAATATATCAATCTTGAAAGGGACTGAAGTAGAGTTTTTGCGTACTCTTAATGCAAAGAGACATATTCGACATCATTCTTGCATTAAGCAAGGAAGCTGTGATATTTAATTTCCCATAGAGCTGTTACTCCGAGCGACTTCAATGCAATGGATTGAGCTTGAACCTACCACCACTGCCAAAGTGCACAGGTGATAAACACAGAATACGTCTAAAACTGCAGTGTAACCTAGAAATGCAAACAGGTAGGCTTTACTCTCATTTCTGCTTAGATATCCAAACCAACAGTAATGGCCACGCGCCTCTTCACCGGCACAGAATGATGTAATGCAAGACCAGAAGCCTTTGATGAAGGAAAACAGCATTAAAAAAAACCCAACAACAAAGCAGCCAATGTCTTCTTGGTTTTTTTCCTTCTATCAGTCTTGTTAATTACATCAATTTCACCAACGTATCAGTTTTTGTTAGACAGTGAGGAAATATGATAGAGGTGTTTATATCCTGAACAGCAATATGGAATCACGCACTGCACTTCAGAGCGTACTCAAATAGCACTTAAATTGATTCTAACGCCCAAATGTGCAGACAACATCTCCTGAGGCCCAGGAGCCAGATTCAGGGCAAAAGCAGCTGCCAGCCATCCTGGGAAGGTGCCTTTTATTTCTCAATCACGCTTGTTTGGGATGGTGAGGACAGGGAGGAACATTAAAACACAGGACAACATTTAACAGAAACTAAATGATACCCCAGACTATTAATGTTACACTTGATGAATCCAACTAGTTACAGGAATTGGAAAAAAATCAGCAGCAGGAATACACCGTGTTTCTGAATGGAGATAAAATACTGTGTCCTCTTGAGAATATTCTGTTTCTCTTTAGTGACCCAGATAATCATCCCCATCTGACAGTGTCAGGATCTCTTTAATGACACACGTACCCCAGAGCTTCATTCTGGGAGAAGAGTGCCATTAGCTGCGTTCATGAAACAAACCAAGAGCCAAAAATCCACTGATGGGATAGCTGTCATATCCAAGGCAGCTCTGAGAAATGCAGGTGCTAAGCATTGTTTCCTGATTTAATGGACAACCTGAGAAACTTCAGCCTGAGTATGCTTTAGCCAATAAAGCCACAAACCTCAGTGTAACACGTCTCTGTGCCAGATGTTATTGAGGGAGCCCCAGAAGAAACGTCCTTGCACAGAGCGTACGCCCGGGCTGAGCACTGGAACCACATGATCCTGCTCAGCATGATACTGGTATTATGAGTAAGTGACAAAAATAAGCTTGGGAAAACAAATAGATTCAGAATTTCACTTTCATGCTTATATCCCCATCAAAACCACAGAAGTCAATAATGCTTTCTACAGATAAGAGAGCTTCCAAGAACTCTCGCACAGTTCCAGCAACATACTGCCACAGTTGAAGAAATACTGTATGTATGCAAGGCTCCCCAGAGGGATTTCTTTTGATATCTTCAAATCCATACATATATGTCCCTGCCCAGGGCAGGGGGGTTGGAAATAGATGATCTTTAAGGTCCCTTCCAACTCTAACCATTCTATGGTTCTATACATAATTTGAATCTCTCTCTCTCTAGATGGCATGTCTTCAATAAATGAAACATGTCTGTAGAAACATCAGCCTCTAGAATAAAAAGAAACAATTTCTCTCTTGATTTTCCTTAGAAAATACTTGTCAAAGGTGATCCTGTTGAATAAGAAATGGGATCACTGAACTGTATTTTATTAGCAAACTGTGCCTGGATATACTCGAGTGGATATAATCACTAAATAATTAAACTTTGATGTACAATTCATCACTGTATGATTGCTACCTTAAACAAAACGATATGCACTCCAACTGGAGTAAGGGAAGTGTTAAAATGCCATTTAAATCCATTTTAACCTACTAAATAAAAGGGATGGATAAGATGTGACTATGAGGAGCACAAGCACTACATGGGAAAAAAAGCAACTCCCATTCAGCGACAATGATAGGGCAAAGATGGATGGGTATTTGGGCACTTCCCAGTTCCGAAAGAAACTGCAATAAAAATCTTTAAAAATGTTGACTGGCTTGTTTTGAAAAATGCTGCATCAACTGATGAAAAAAATGGAATTAGCTGGTTCTACAGGAAAACTAAAGCAGAGCCAAAGGCAATTTTGTGAAGCTGCTGCAAACTTCCTTGAGCACGGGGCGGTTACTCCGGCTGCTGCAGACAGCTATGAGCGTGCTCCCATCTCTGTGCGCTGAAGGAAATACGGAATAAAGACACACAAGCAGCCCCTCACTTTTGTGTTGTCTGTATAAAAGAAAAAAGCACGTGTCATTTCAGTTGAGGGCATTAATTTCCCAAATGGTAGGGTCAATACCAAACAGCACCTGGCTTATTAGGGTCAGTGTAAGAGCGAGACGATCCCGCCAGAGGTCTGTAACACTAGAAACCAAGGAAATGCCAGGAAAAATGGCACTATTACCCCAAGCAGCTCAAGATTCCCCATGATCTCACAGCTGGCCTTCGGACTGGCACCTCTCTGAGCAGCTGCTGCACGAGAAACAACAGGACTCCAAGTCCAGAGAGCAACAGGGGATAATACAAAGGAAAAAATACAGAAGTGGACATTTAGAAGGAACGGGGGGAAAAAAACCTGAAGTATGTAGCAGTAAAGGCTAAGGAAATACAAATACTACAACTATAACAATGGAAATCCTGATCTAGGGGTCATCTGTTGAAGTTTTCATGCTCTCACTGGTAGAACAGTTACTAAACAAAAAATACCAAGTTAAGTTTTATTTATCATTTTTCTCTGATTTAAACTGTTGTTTAAATACTCTTGCAGAGTTTTCTTTGATACACAAAGCAGCAACGAAGTTCAAAGCTGTGTAGTCACCTTCTGCATTTTGCACCCGTTATGCCATTTCAGCTCACCATCATAACCACCTCTCAGATACTCAGTGCGGTCGCAGTGTTGCACTGTGCTTGCTCTATATGGTTTCAATTTTTCAGATTTAAAAGCATGCCAAATTTATATCTAAAATAAATTTATTTAAAAAAAAAAAACAAACCCAAACAACAAAAACCCCAAACAATACAACCCAGAAATAAAAAAAGATTTCAAAAAAAACACTTCCAGAAGAAACTTATTTTAGTTCAGAAGGGTGAAGACAAATGTATTTTTGAAATTATGAACGTGCCTCTTTTCATTTAGAAGTAGGGGGCTGGGAGATACAACAGGGAGAAAACCCGAAGTATTATTTAAAACTTATCCTTTCTTTCCTAGGTCTACATTAAAGTTTTGCCATTAAAAACAGAGGATAAATAGTGTCCACTCTCAACCCAATTATTAAAACAATATCCACCTGTTTAGGTCTGCGAATGCTCAAGAAACTAGAGTCACCTTTCCCTGTAGCCTAGAGGTATTAATAAGCACCTGCTCCACTCCGCCCTGCCTTACCCAACAGCAGGGCTGCAGGTTGCAACACAGCACTTTGCTCAAGCCTTTGGAAAATAAAGAAACAACTTTTAGCTTCAAAGCATTACAAGCAACAGATTTTTATTTTTATTTTCTCATATACTGGAGACAGGTTGTACAGATATTCTGCTTTTTAAACAGCCAGATGCTTCGCACCTTGCAGGTGACAGACACTAAGTAGTGTCAAAGAAAAACTTAGAGAAGGCATTGTATACTGAAAGGTCACATGTGCGTAAATAAAAAATGCCTCATACTATTCCTTTAAAAACATACTTTACACAAACCTAGACTATAACACTTGCCATCAGGAACCCCGTGTTACTGTCTTTTTTTTTTTTTAATGTATTGCAATGTTTATCATATAAAACAAACAAATACAGCAATTAAACAAACAAACAAACAACAACAAAAACCTGTTCCTTAGCCTTAGGCCTTGTCTCCACAAGAAAATTGCAAAATTTCATATCAACAACATTTCATTTAAAACAGATTTTCACTGGATCTCAAGTTAATTAAGAATTGTCTAAATTCAGTTTAAAATATGCCACTCTTGAAACAGATTAAGCTAATGTTACCTCTTAGATAATCTTACATTTTGATATGGACCATTTATGCAGAGAAGCCTTCTCAATTCCTAAGTTAATATATTGCAAAACTTTCTATTTTAGAATTATAAAACATAAGTAAAAAAACACTACCAAAAAAAAGGATGTCTGTTATTACTGAAGGAAGTACTGCACACCATGTCGCTGCAGCGGCAGCTAAGAACCTTACAATTAATGAATTATGAAGCTGAAACACAGTCATCAATATAGAGAATCATAATTTTATTCTTCAACTTGTTCTTCAATGAAACTAACTCATTGCAGGGTGTCCTCTTTGTGAGCCTCAGGCATAAAAAAAAAGGCATAAACAGCCCTATCTACAGTAGGTCAGCTGTGTTCTCAACAGCAATACCTATCACTCATTCATAGGCTAAAAAACAACTCTGGCTTTTCAATGTAAAGAATTTCAGATTTGAGACCACGTGCTCTGACACGGCACTGACCTCTTGTAGCAAAAGAGGCAGGTCCTAACTGTAACTTCATTAGGGCTGTTATACTAATATTTTATATATCAGCACAGATGGCAAACAGATAATTTCAGGGTAGGCCCATTATCAGAAATAAATATTTGTTTAAAGTTTTGCCAAGCATTTATGATTTGTTCTCATTTTCTACTTCAGAATTTACGCTTATAGGACTATTTCATCCAGAAGATCCTCCAGTGAGGATCAGAAAGCGCATGTGCTGCTTTGCTTGTCGAAAAATTCTGCAGTGTTTCGGTGAAATGCTCTGACGTTGCATCCTGTAGGGCAAGTGCCTAAAAATTGTCAAGAAGTGGCCTCTCTCTTCTCCTTCCTGCGCCCAAGTCTGACCTCAAGAGGAGTTTGCCAGGGAAGGGGAGAGTATCCCAGCTCCTGCGTGCTCAGAAGAGACCCAAGAATTTAACAGCTAAAGTCTCTGAAGCTGCCATAACTTTCTCACAATTCTTAACACTGACCCACGTATATAAGGCTATATATATGCATATCCACAAACCAAACAAGCGTTTTCTAACCCGTGACTACGAAGGGCTGTGTCTGTCTGGTTGCAATCTGAGTTCAGTCTCTCGCTACGTAATGAATTAAAAAGAGTCTTTAATTATATGATCACGTGGTATTTTTTTCTCTGGACCTATCTCAGTCAGCACACAGGAAAGACCTGCTCTAGCGATGAATCACAGCTGGGCAGCAAAGGAGATTGTTGTCTGCCTCGCTGCTGAGGGAGGAAAATATGTAATGCAAAGCCTGGCTTTCAGGCAGAGAGAAGGGATTGCTGGTCACCTTGGATGTTGCCCTAAAGAGCTGCATTCTAACTACATCCCTGCCAAAGACTTACTGTGTGATACCAGTCATATTACTTAAATACAGTATTTAAAAGAAATGGACGCTGGCTCTCATTTCCCAGGTATCTGCTTCCATAAACTAATGGCAGGTTTGCAGAAGTGCTACAACGCTGAAATTAGTGTGAGGTTCTGAGCCTGGCGAGGGGCCAAAGAGGAAGCAGACAGATCTGGCTTTTGGCCAGTCTATCCCAACATCTTTACGTAATGCAGCCCTAAAAACTCCCAATCTTTAAGCACCCCTACCTGGTGACGATGAAAAGCCTGCAGCTGACCTAAGACACTATTGATCTACCTTCTCTGAAACGCAGAGCGCTGAGTATTTCAGGGATTCATCTGCCTGCTCACACCCAAGGCCATACTGGAGACCTTCACGCAGCTTTACAGCTGAGAGAGCTCCTCCTTTAACTTAACCAGTAGCTAACTGCAGTTTAAGGACATGAAGAAACAGGCTTATGAAGGAATCCTACTAAGCAAACGAATTACTCTGATGGAGTATAAAAATTTTGTAAACTTACAACACTGCATGTCAGAAAAGAAAAATCACCAAAGAAACCCCAACCTTTAGGCTAAGGTTGTGCAATACTGAGATAAACCCTACAGTGAAAAAGCTCGAAGCGATTCATTGTCATTTATTCCCTGCTTAGTATTTATACCATTTCCTAGTTGTGCTGGGGGAGGGACCTTTCCTGCTCCAGCTTCAGCTACAGCATTTATTCTTGCTCATACCTGCTGGCTAGTGAAAAAAAAAAAAAATAAAAATCTGCACTATTTATAATGCTTCCTTGCTAATTGGAAAACCATTATGATGACATACGGGTTATAGCTTTTTAAAATACTATTCTCAAGACCACGCATCATTTTTCAAGTTCACCTAGGTGTTAGAGAAAAGAAATTCTTCTGTAACCAGCCTTTCAGGTTTGGGTGTTCTCTATTTTCTAAGAGTCCACCTAAGACAGGTAGATCTTTTTTTCATTTCTTCCTGTATCTGTGATGAAAAGTACCTGGATTCTTGCCAAAAGGCTCACAATTAACTACCACTACAGAAGAGACCAACACATTTCAGAAGCCTGACTTCCTCATGTGTCCTCCTCCAAACACCCCGGCAGTGCAATTCAGTATCAGGCAATTTATTCCTTCTTTTAATAACATAGAAGGTAATCCCTAAAAAACAGAGTATGGAAACAAGCTTAGGAAGTTACATAAAAGACTACTTACATCTTAGTCTAAGTTAAACCTCTTTCTCAAACACAGTTGAAAGCAGTATTGGTTTTATTAGTTGCTTTTTTTCTTCTTTTAATAAACGGCAGAGTAAAATTGGCCAAGCAAAAATGCTCCTTTTTTCATTGTGTGCAGAGTTTTTCAGACTTTGGGTTTTTTTAAGTATATCAAGCCAGATATAAATATGAGGAAGCACCATTCTGTATACTCTCAGGTAAAACACACAGGAATCTGATGTCTTACCAATACTAGCAAATATTCAAGCATTCTCTGTACCAGGAAGACAGCATTCTCTGTACTACCACAGAGCACATACCAACTCCAATCAAATTATTAAGATATTTGCAACAGAAGCTGAAGGAATTTTAAAATTGCAGATGCAGAAGTCATGTATACACAGATATGCCTTCAAAGGCGTAGCATCTGCACATATTTGAAACTTGACAGCATGAGACTTCATTTTATACAAACTTGTCACCAAAAATATATTTGACAACGGGACATTTTTAAACCAGAGAAAAAATGTCAACTGAAATAACCAGTGTTTCCTATTTAAACAATGTTCTTACCATTCAGCAGAAACAATACACAAAATATTTCCCTAAGCCAGGATCTTTATGGATGCTGGTAGCATTGCATCTGACCTCTTTGGAAAGGTAAAAAGCATACTCATTTTGTCACTGAATCCCAAGCCATCATAACCTGCCAACTCCCCTCTCAAATCTATCTCAGCCCCCTCATTACCTGTACCTAAGGCTGCAGGCTCCAATGCTCCTTCCCTTCTTCTTGCACTTTTTGGTTTCTCCTTTTATTCTGAGGGTAATTTATAAACAGGAGAAATAAAGCCTGGTTCTTCACAAGTTGGTTTTTTCCACTCTCTCTATTTCCACCCTTTCTATTTATTCTGAGATTAGAAAAATCAAATTCAAGATTTGGATCACTTGCATTGACCCACCAGTATCAGACTTCTGAACTAGCCATTATCTGAGTATCTCATCAGTATTATTGCCTTCTGTTTAAATGTTGCTTTCATTGTTGTCACAGGATTGTTCCACTGTGAATGGGTAAGGATATCTAAGAAAGCAGGCAGATTAAATAAAGTCTTTCTGGCTGGAATCCTCCCAAAACAAGCACTAATTCACTGCAAGTTTACCACACAGTTCTTCCAAACTTCTTTCCCTGGCTTCCTTTCCTTACTCTTCAGAGATGCAAAGGTTTAAAGTAAGGTTGGAAACCTATCTGGTTTTAAAGCAAAAATAGGAGCGCCTAATGCACAACAATAAAAAAAGAGCAAATTATCTTTGATGGTGAAACATTAATAGTTCTGCTGCTGATTTCATTTAAGAGTCTTTCCCTGGCTTTAAGCAGATACAGCCGGGACTGTTCAGTGGTCACCAAGCCACTGGGGGAGTTTAACACCAGAACACTTCTCATCTCACCACTGACATATTAAGAAGGCCTAGGAAATTTCATGTTCCTATATATGACACACCTTATTAGCTAGAAAGTTTATACTATGCTGTCATCAAGAGAAATTTTAATAACGTCCTTTCACAAGCAAACCAGAAATTCAAGTAAACTAGGATTCTCTTGTTTGTTTAGTATTTATCCCCACCCAATTAAATAAAAAAAAAAACCCTATAAATAATAGTCTGAAGCCTACAAAACCACAAATACAGCACAAAACAAAAGATGTGAAATCATACTGAAACCACACCGAAATATAAGTTTTTGGTCCTAACATATGCTGTACAGTAAGAAATGATTCCTGCATGATCCATTCTAAAACCAACTGAAATTTTACAGCTAAATGGTAACATGTAACTTCAAAATCAAAAAGACAAACTGCAGCTCAAGAACTGCAGAATTGGTCATTTTTTCATGGAATAAAACAAAACATCAGATTTCACTTGCTGGTTTATATTTCCCACTTTTAAAATTTATTGAAATAGTAGCCAACATATAGTACTCATATCAATCTTTAGAAAATTTGACATGTTTCAAAGACTAACTGAAAGCTAAAAATATTTTGAATCCAGGAGTATTCATTACATGCCTCACCGCTCTCCCGGCGAGAGTGGCATCACAGCAGCACAACGCCAATTATGCTTCAAAAAAAAAAAACAGACCATGCAGGACTGACTTCATGTATACCAGAGCTGCACATGGCACAATTCGGGTCCCACTAATAAATTCTATGAGAAAAACTTCATCTAAGTGAGAGAACTGTCTCAGAATCTCCACTTTAAGTCTTGAAATCAAAGCAGAAAAGGGAAAAAAAACATTCTGCATGAAAAACACTTTAAAAATAATAATTTTTAAAAAGGAATTATAACCAGAGCATTCAAGTAGAAACTGAAGAAAGGTGTATTTTACATCTCTGTTAGAATGGCTAGCAATGAAAAGAACGATTACTAAATAAAAACCCCTTCTTATAAACAGTTCACAGTTCTGCCTACAGTCTCAATTTCTGGTGTTACCTACTTCCCCTAAGATGTTTCGTTGCCCAAGGGTGAGGATGGGAACCAGAAGGAAGATCATCCTAATTCCAGGCCAAACACTAACAGCACCGGCCACAATAAATATCTAAAAATATGATCTGCAGTTGCTATTAACTGCTGAGCTTTTATTCTTTTCCCATACAAATAATTTGCTCTAGTAATCATGAACAAGTGGCTCACAAACATCAGCAAGGTAATCTGCCCAGACATATCTCCAAAGTCAGGGACTGGAATCGTTATGAAAAACAAAGGCACATTTCAAAGGTGTTATTCAAAAAGCATTAAGACTAATAACTATTCATATGGGATAGAAGAAAATAATTATGAGAATATGGTACAAGAATCATGTAATGTTTTGGGGCACAGCATGAGTTACAGCAATTATATTCAAATACATTTGCCCCCTTCTGGGAATGGTATGGAATAACCTGGTCCAAAGATGCTAATACAGATAGCAAAATCTGTCGATAACTGCAGCTCAAGAGATCAAAGAAAGAAAAAAGGACTTTCTTGAACGTTTAGCTCAAAGCCACCCATCTAGATACATAACTGAGATGACGAAGATAGAAGTGAATATTGCCAGTCACACAATTTTAAGATGCTTCTTTTATAAGGCAAGCTACGCTTCAGGAGCTCCATGTCTCTTGCTGTGCAACTACATGAGATTATTCACATTTATCCATGATCACTCGTCTTTCTTGAAATAATTAACCAGTTCACGAGTTTACAAGGCATCTCTAGCAAAATATGGAAACACTTGGGATGACATGACCAGTGGACATCCTCTGAAAGCCAGTATCAGAATTCTGACTGGTAGGAGGCAAAGCCAAAATAAGAACAACTCAGTCACCAGGGCCATTCTTTGCATTAGAACAGAAAGTTAAGAATTATCTGATGACTGGAGAGGTTGCTAACTGACCGGAGCAACACTTGGCACTCCTTCATATGCCTAGGGAATGGAATTTTGAAGTGCAGGAGAAAAATAAAAATTAGGTATTTTTATAGGTTAATAGGTTAAGTTTATCCCATTTGTATCTATGGTTTCTGGTAGGGACATTTTGTTTTCTGTTTAGTGCTAAAGCTGACCCAAAAAATTCATATAAAAACATCAAGAAGGAAGAAGGAAGTTTGTAACATTTTTATAAATGGCAGTTTTATGCTACAGTAATTAAACCTATGAAATTCAACTCCAGCTAAACAACAGTTACTTGATACTGAGTTTTAAATAAACTTAGAACAAAAGAAGAATACTCTACACTAAAGAAGACATAAAACTAAAGCTTCAGCCCTCCGGAGATACAAAAATAATCACATTTTTTAAAAAGCAACTTGGGAGAAAAATATCAGTAAATCCAAATTTTACTATGTCTATCCTGGTGCTCTTAATTAATCTGACTTGTGCTCAGGTAAACTGAAAAGGGTGCTACCAAGAGGTGACTGGAGTCAGTTTATCTAATACTGAGGATGCAAGTGTAAGGAGTTAACAGTAAATGATGAAACAACATCACTGCAATCAAGATTTATGACTTCTAGAAGCATACACAAACAGGAGCTCTCACACCCCTTTTCTGCGGCCCACCAATGAATCTTCTCCCCCAGATTTGGATTTTTAACACCATTCAAGCACCAAAAAAAGGACCATTTACATTAGCTGGTTGTTTGTTGTTTTTTTTTCCAGTTCTACTTTGTTCACAGCTGATTTCAGCTAACCTGACTAATAACAGCAACTTCCAGGAAGTAGCTAGATTTAAAACATTTTTCTTGGGTCAAGGCAGCAACTAGTCATCATGTCTCCCCTCCACGTACCAGATGAGGGAAGGGGGATAGTAAGAAAGGGGGAAAAAATAAAATCAAAGTTCAAATTTTGACTGCCTCTTATCCCACTTCAGTCACCTTTATTTAAGTAGTCCTTCAATAGCTTTCTGTAAATGCCAGAAATGGCAATTTTCTTTCAAAACCAAAAATCTAATCCGATTTTATTCAAGGAAACCTACCTCTACCCTATCACATGCAAAAAAAGAAACCTGATGGTACCTTCCTTCAGCCAGAGACAACATAAAAATGATCCACATGTGCAGAAGGAAAATGAGGACAGTGACATAGATTGATAAGGCACACAAACTTACTGACATGGAAGAAAGGCTATTTACTACTGAGTGAGAATAACACCTCCTGTTGAGAAAGCAAAGGACTGTTCTCCTTTCCTCCAGATGTTTCTAACCGCAGACATTTCAAGACCTTTCTCTGCCGGTAGAATTTTCTAATATACTGCTTTTCTTCAAAACATTTTACAACTAAATGAAAGAATGATGGACTATAAACACTCTTATTATTCCATCTAAAGCCAAAGGATTTACAAACAACCAGCCAGCAATGTGACAGCTTTTTACACTGCTAAAACTGTATTATAGGAACGTAATAATAAAAAATTAAAAAAAAAAAAAAAAAAAAAAAAAAAAAGANCCTTTCTGCCTTAAAATTAGTGATTGCATATATTCAGAAAAAAATTCCAGAAAACTCCACTGGCATGGGAAGGGGAAGGATGGTGAGGTGCATACCTAGATAGGAAATTAGATGTCCGTAAGTCATTGCATCAAGATAAAGGCCACACCTTTAAAATTATTTTTAAGACAGGGCTTTAGAGACTGATTTTGAAACAACTTTTACTCACTGCCTAAACAGGTTTTGTAGTGACAATTTCCTTAATAATTTCCATTCAAAAGACCATACTTTTGCCAAGTATAAAACGCATCATACTTCTACTTTTAAAAGTTTCAATAATCTGCAACTGTCAAATCTATAGAGCAGTGAATGAAACAAGGATTATCACGTCAATCAAGATGAACAGAAATTTTAAGGTCTCAATAACATTAGAATTAGTAGCCAAAACCCCTTTTTGCATTCAGTAACTGCAATGGTTCTTGCAGAGAGCTAGAACAACCAAAAGGTTTCCCTTTTAATAACCAGTATGCAAGAGGTCATTATTTCACTGAGCAACTCGGCAATGTCACTGGATGACTGGCAAACACAGCACTAAATTTGTCATTTATAAACTCTAACTGAAATGCAACTAAAAGCAAGTACTAATACTAATCAGTGGACAATTGGCTGACTTTCTCCTTCCCCATGCAGTTTCAGAGCCCCAACGCAAACGTATAGACGTGATAATCAATTTCTTACTGAGGTGACTCCATTTACAGGATCTGTACATTTGACTGTTGATTATAGGCAAGCTTTGGCAGGTTCCTGTGGCAAGCGAGCCTGGAGTTAGTTCAGTCCCGCCTTCAGAAAGGAGACTCATGAAGGACAAAAAGATTTCAATAAAAAAGGAGAGGGGGAGGAAAAAAAGAGCAAGAATATTAAAGCTACAAAGGCATTCAATAAAAAATGGCAGTCTCTAATAAAAAAGTAAAATTATTATTTTTAAGCTTTGCTACCCCCATGTACAGTCAATTCTGCTGCTCACAAGTTACTTCTATGAAAGTTAAATATATTAAAAGCCCAGTATATTCCCTAAGCCATTTTTGACCCCACATTGCAGACTGCTACTCGGAGGAACAGAGACTACAGTTTAGAGTAAAACTTGGTTGTTGGAGGGCACAAAAGCGAGGCGAGCTCTCTCCGATAGCTTAGATGCTGAGGTAATGCTGAATGAAAGCAGTGGACGCAAACAAATGAATCGTAGCTTGGGGCTGGAGTAATATCAGGTGCATCTCTACACCCCGAGGGCTCAACTCCTACACTTCTTAAGTCCCTCCCCCTGAAACAGCCTCCCGCAGTTTCACTTAGGGAGCCAGCAGAGAACAGGTACTTCTCTCCCAGCAGTGACAGCTCCAGCTCCCCAACAGCCACCACCTCCAGGTTTCAGACATCTATGTAGCTGGTAAGTACATTGCTTTATAGTATTTTTATTTTTTTTTTCTCAAATAAAGTGTCTTCATATTAACATCTAAAAAGTAAATCGGAGGTGTTTGTTTTTCAGCTGTCTCACCAGCCTAGCTTACTCCTAGCAGGTGCACTTACTGCACCAGTTTAAGCTTTCAGCAGAAAGTTTCAACAGGAGAGGGAAATATTTGCGTCCGAGAGAAAAACTAACTCTTGCCAGTTTTTACAATAATTTCTCGTGCTGGTGAAAAGTGTTTTAAGCACCTATTTTCATAGAGAAAGTTAATGTACGATATTGAAGTATGACAAAAAACTGTATTGCTTAAAATGGCTATGTTTAGTCTGATAACTCTTCTTCATACAGTGGTGTTGGGTTAGTCTGAAAAGCTTCTATGAAAATAAGGTACTCCCAGTTTTGAGTTACTATTTTTTCCAGCTTCTGAGAATTCAGCACAGATTAGATTGTTTTGAGTTATCCTCTCTCCAGTCAATTAAAGTGTATTAAGACATTGAATTATTAACTTAATATTTACAGAGATTTTAATTTCTTCTCCACGCTGCCGAAGCAGCTTATTTAATCTGTTTCTGTACTTCCTCTCACACGCACGCACGGACACACGCGCTCACACACACACACACACACGCGGTCCTCTCTGCTCCCTACCTTCCACACACGCTTCCTTCCCGGTCCTCACCAACCCACTCCTCTCACCCAGGTTTCCTCCTAATTAACAAACAGTTGCATTAAAATTTATCTTTCAGTTTAAAGGAACTGGAAGTTTAGAAGGGAGTGGTAGTTAATCACTGGAAAATCTCAGCTAGAATAAAACTCACAAATCTTGTTCTTGCAACACTCTAGGTAGGTGACAATGGCATGTCCTTGAATTATGCAATAATGCCACATCACAATATTTTAATTATAGCATGTCCTTCAAAATGTTCCACCCCAGTGAGTACTCCTGGTCAGAGAGATCAACATCACCAAAAGGATACTGCAATAATAATGGAGTGTGCATGACAAACTGTTACGTAGTTTGCTAAAGCACTGTCCTAAAAAGAAATGTAATTACCATTCCTGCTTGTAATAAAAGACATTTTGAAATTTCCTCTTTGATCAACTGGGCATCTTAAACAATTTAGACTACTTAAAAACCTAAAAAACAACATGCACACATATATATATGTACATATATATATGTGTGGGTATGCATGTGTATGAATACATATGTGTCTTATACTCACGTACTTTTTGTTTATGTATTTATACATACACACATGCACACAATGTTAAATGATATTCTTGTTTTCTGAACTTGCTAATATGTCAAAGGCACGGAGGGAGCAACAACATACTTTTAAAAATAGAAGAAAACTGGCAGCTATCAGTCCCAGGCTGGAAAGGGCTACAGAGCAGGAAGCCGTGAGGGGGTACACAACCGACAAGAAACAAACAACTAAGGGAAGCTCAAGTTTAACCAATATTATCCAAATAACCTGTTTTCAATGAAAATATAAATAAATAATATGAACACATTTCAAAACTAGAAAGAGGAAGAATATAATAATAGAGAACTATCTGCATTTCTAAAATCAGGAATACAGGAAATAAATTCTCATTCTAAATAAAAGTTATATGAAAATTGTTACCCTGCTACTGAATAATTTTTTCTTATTTTTGAAGGATATCACAAGTTATGGCATTCAAATTTAAGGAAAAAGCAACTACTTATTTTGATTTTTTTTTTTCCAATACTAAATATTAATTTTGGCAGCACAAAGCATACATTGTAAGTAACTAACATTATTTATACAGAGACAGTTTTAATTGGTTGCACCTATTTTAAATCATTAGTGCCTTTTCCAGCTGTACATGTGGGATCAAATAGTTTTAATTTTTTTTAATTATGAAATATGTACCTCTGCCAGATACTCCGGTGTATTACTTCGAGACAGGAGGAGAAATTATCCTTCTTGTCTGCCTTTAGAAATATTTTATTACTGGCATTTTTAGACCATGTGAAAAGAAAAAAAGGGATTAAATAGTAAAGGAGAGAAACGGAACATTCATCTGGCTGACACCAGCCGGAGTTTACGAAAGGGTAAACACCCTTTAAAATAAGCTACTCGTTCTCTACCTCTTGAGTCAGAGCAGCAGGTTCTGGGAGCGCTGCTGTCTGCAGGCTGAGCGTGCCATCAAAACTAATTTAAAATACAAAAAAAAAAAAATAATATCTGTTGTGATTCTCTCCTGGTGTACACATTGCCAAGCAGCTCCAGTGCTCTAAATTTCTAACATTAAAACTGCAAGAATGCATTTTATCTTATTAAGAAACGATAGTTAATACTTTGTTGAACAGGAATAACTTGAATCAAAGTTAAATACCAAGTACAAAGTCGGGGTGGGGGGGGAAACAGGACACACAGGAATTTTCATTATTAAGCAGAGGAAAGCTAGCAGAACAAGAAAATCTAATTAACATCTCTTTATTATAAGTGCTGCACCTGAATGCAAATTCGGACTGTTATCATAAATGGTTGAACTAAGAAGGCAATGGAGTTTTGACAACAATATCTTTTTTTCAAGAATAATTAGTACAAATACTTCCAAGAAGATATAAAGAACAACAGGTACAAACTGACTTGACCGAGTCCATTACAAGCTGTCCACGTTAGTTATACATCATTAGTCAAAAATAAATGCAACAAGCTCACTTAAGGCAGAAAAAAAAAAAAAAAAAAAAAAAAAAAGAGACCAGTTCTCTATTTGGATCTCCCCTCCCACGCCCCAGTTTTTACTTTTTTTTTTTTAAAAGCATTTTTAAAAAAAAGTAAAAGCATTATTTTTACTCTTTCAAAGGAATTCTGGCTGTCACTATTTCAAATATTTTTTAAATACTGAACGATTTTTTTAATCTATGGAACTACCATTTTAACCAGACTTCAATGATGAGACTTTAACATGCTGCTGTACAATTAAATTTTTTTTTCATTATTACAGTTTCAGTATCCAACTCAAACAACGAAAAAAGCTTTGCTAAACCTGAAAAATAAAAAGCTGCTTCTCTACACATTCTTTTTTCTTCAGGCTATCAAACATTTAATCATTTGTTATTTTTAAGAAAAAACTTGATTGTTTTTTCTACTTACAGAGCAGCTTTGCATTTTTCAGGGTGCCTTCACAATTACTATTTAAAAAAATGAATATTTCTATGACATCAGTAACAACATTTAATACAATTTGCTAGAATTACTATACCTGATGAAACAAGCAGCAATTCTGTAGCTTTGCCTTCAGTTTTCACAATGTGTTCCATGTCATTTTCTATTAAACAACCTCTGATTTAAGAAATGCAAAACTTCTCTAATTTAACTAAAATCTCACAGCATGTAATTACTAGCAATTCTTTTCATAAACTTAGTATTTTAATACTACTACTTCAAACTTCTATGTAAAAAGCTTTTTTTTTTTAAAAAAAAAAAAATATCAAGCTATCTAGTCACTCTTACAATTAGTATTCCTGTAGTTTCGGGTAACACAATAGATACAGTACGTGGTTTTGCAACAGTCATCATTTTGATAATGATGCTTATAGTTCATGATGAAATCATCAGTTTTTAGATCTCTGCCATAACACATCCTATAAAATCATGAGAACTTGACTCTGAGAGTTTCTCACGCCTTCAGAATCAGTGAACATAATGGAACAAGCTGATACAAGCCCTCCTGACTTATCTACTGAGCGAATCATTAGGCTGTACAAAGTATCCACAACCTTCATTTTTCTGAAGAAAGGCAGATAGATCATTCCCCTAGGAATCAATTACTGTCAGACACTTTTTTTTTACCTGAATTAACACACTTGTGCGTCTGTGTTAGCTATAAGCAATATGTAAGGTGCTAACACAGCCGAAGAATGTGAAATGTGTTTGTCAAGCAGAAGATTCTATTAGTCAGATATTGCAGTACTCATTTCTCTTAATTGAATTAGGAAGAGGAAGAAAATTGGTGTGGTTTTATCCTTCGAGAGATTGGCCACTTTTGAGGTATCCATTGAGATTAGGCTGTTAGGAAACGCCGTGCCAGTTGAGAGAGGGGGTTGGTCAGTCCCTGAAAGAGCCAAGTCAGCTCCCCAAGCGCAGCCAACCCACTCCACCGCATTGTGCCCGAGCAGGAAATTCCCTCCTCCCTCTCCCCAACCGGCCTGACCAGCTCGTCCCACATCCAGCGCTGCCAGGGCCTGCCTCTCCTCATCCTGCCCACCTCCACTTCTCTCAACAGCTCCACCTACATTTCTACTTTCATCTTCTCAATGAACGCGCCTTCAGTTTTCAAAGAAAGCTCCTCCACGCCAGCAGCAGCGGCTGGTGACTGGCACCACTGAAAATTAGGCCACTTCTGTGACCGCATTTAGGCGCGGAAGGATGTCAAAGTTTAACGCGCGTCTATCTCAAGTTGGGCATCTGGCATCTTTGCTTTGTTTAAGACAACCCCACAACACACCATATGTAATATGGTGGGGGAGTACAGTTAAAAGAACGTATCGCTTTGCATTTAGTTCCAATGTTCCACTACAGCTAATTTTAACCTTTACGTTACAGTTCCTGCACTACCAGTTGCAGAAGTGTTGTTTTCCGGCACCCCCTCTTCCCTGAGACACCGCGGGACTTGGCTTCCTCTCCTCACCTGGGAAAGAGGATTCGAGAAACCTGAAAAACTGGAAACATCAAGAGGCTACAACTGAGGAAAGCTAACCACAAGAAAGTTTTTATAAAGAATCATTACATTTAATTGTTTACAGCAGAAAAAAGAATGAGTCTCCTCAAAGAACGTAAACCAAAGAAGCCTCATTACATCCCAAGACCACCAGGAAAGCCATTTAAGTACAAGTGCTTTCAGTGCCCCTTTACTTGCAATGAGAAATCCCATCTTTTTAACCATATGAAGTATGGCCTCTGCAAAAACTCAATTACTTTAGTATCGGAGCAGGATCGTGTTATCAAGTGTCCAAAGACCAGTTCCTTGGAGCCCAAACAGATCAATCAGCTTGAAGCTACAGTCAAACCAACTTCTTCTAAATCTGTCACAAATGGACTGTCAAATCTCGATTCAAAGCCTCAATACCCTTTTGCCAAAGAAGATGCCAAGGAAAATGTTGAATTACAGAACCAGGCAACAAACGCAGCAATTCAAGGACAAAAATCTGCGATTCAGAAGGAATTAACCC
Organism: Arenaria interpres; assembly: GCA_013399435.1. Classification (NCBI taxonomy): domain Eukaryota; kingdom Metazoa; phylum Chordata; class Aves; order Charadriiformes; family Scolopacidae; genus Arenaria; species Arenaria interpres. The sequence continues at coordinate 20,914 of VXAK01009505.1, forward strand.
CTGCCAGTACCACATCCGAAAGCGCTATCAGCATGCAGCCCCTTTTGGACAGCATCGTAAGGCCCTCCGCTTTCGTTCCTGTAGGAGAACACAGAGATAGTAAAGGCCCAGAAACTAGTGAAGTATCTGAAATTATATCGCTCTCTAACAAGAGTTCACCTTTTCACACTAAGTCTGCGTTTCACGCACCAAGTCACCCATGGAAAGCAGGTTCTCCTTTCCTCCCAGAGTTTCCGCATAAAGTTGCTCCCACGAAAGGCTTTGGTTCCATTTCACCTTACATGCAACCGATGATTCCTGAGTACTCACCCCATTTTTACGAGCACAGGCTGGCTATCTATACCCCTTACCTGCTGCCAGGCAATTCAGAGTGTGAAAGCTCTGCTCTGTCTGTCTATGGCACACAAGATCAAAGACACTTTCTTCCCCACCCTGGGCCACTTCCAAAACCCATCAATCCGTCAGCGTACGAACACTATCGATTGTTCCAACAATATCATTCCGCTCCTCCGATACCATATGGATTTTGTAGGCCAACAGATCCTCCATTTTACAGATTTTCACATGTAGCTGGTATTAACAGAGATCAAAATTCTCACCTAATGGAAGAAACTACCTTGCTGTATCCAGCTTCTTTAAGCCCATCCCAGCAATACCCTCTAAGTTCACATAAAAAACAAGCAGATTATGAAAAAGAAATGACATTATTGCACGCCAAAAGTCATTCTAAAGATGAGCAAAATGAAAGAGAGAATGCTAAAATGAGCCCTCTTGCAGGAAGCGCGGCAACAGGCTCCCCTGGCAGACCTAGCCCAACCAACTTCACTCAGACAAGCCAGGCATGCGAAGGCTTATTTGACCTCTCTAACAAGTCCTCTTCCACATCGCTTGGCAAGTACGACCAACCAGAAGAAAACTTCACAGCTTTTAGACCCGTGAGAAAAAGCACCGATCAACCAACTCCACTTCCAAGTGTGCAGACACAGCAAGACAGAGGAGATTCACCTACCAGGTAAAATAATAAAATAACTTCGTAAATTCTCGTCAGATTTACTTGGGGCACACAAAGATAGGTGGATACTTTTCATGCAATGCCTCTAAAATATATTTAAATTTACAGCGTTGAGATAATTTGGTCTATATTAACTGTGCAAAACACAGGTGCTATAGTGAGCAGATCACTCATTCTCCTTGAACGTACCAGGTATTTCCAATGCCGTTACTCTGCGTGTGCCTGTGTATTTCAGGAAATTACCTGTATTGCAGCGATGTGTATGGTGAAAGGGACTTGGGGGAGTTAAGTTCCTGCCCACTTCCTCAGCCCCAATTTAAAAGAGCAACTAATAGTGAATTCTCTTTTCTCCTCGTTTCTTTCAGCATTAACGTCACTGACGAAGATTCACATGCACAGAACGAAAGCCATAACAATGAAGGCTCGCTGTCCAACACGGAAGACGACACGGGGATCGTTCCCCTTAACCTTTCAAAAAAGGCTGACACAAACACAGGACCTATTCATGAGCATGCATACAAACCCACAGCCAAAACAGAAAGTCAGAACTTCCTAGACTTGCAAGACATGCCTCTGAACCTCTCGGTAAAAGATTCCTGTAACACAGTGAGCCTGAAAACGTCATTCCACAGTCCGTCTCACGATAATGGTGCTGCTACTTCTCCAAACATCGAAAACGAAAGCTCTGGAGCAGATGCGTGCAACCCCAAGAACCCTACTAACAGTGCCTGCGACAAATCTTCTTTCACAGCTCACCGTAACGAAGCTCAAGACTTAAGAATAATTGACAGCTGTGATGAACAGAAACAAACGGCGGCTGTAGCTCTCTGCCAGCTCGCTGCATACAGCCCCAGCAAAGTCAGAATGGACAACGAAGGGCAGAGTCCTCAGGACAGTAATGCTTCATGTACAGAAGCTACTCTTAATTCTTCCGATACTCAGGATACTCAGTGCAATCAAAAAGTAAAAGGACAAAAAAGGACAAATCAAAAAGAATCAGCAAAATCACAGCAAGGCACTAAAAGAGTAAGGCCAAATGACTGTAGCAGAGTCTTCACTTTAAGGAAAAGAACAAGAGTATCTTAATGCTTCACTTTCCAGTGAGTTTCCAGCGACAGAAGCTAGTTACCAGCACCATCAGCAAACGTCTCCAAACCGACTCTTAGTGGGTTTGGTCCACGACAAGATACATTCAATCTCTCCCCTGTAAATAATGTGCATAATTTTATATTAATATTTTTAAGTAACTGAACTTTCCCCCTTGTATAAGCTCAGATTTTGATGAGTGAATTTTTGCATTCATTACTAAAGCCAAAGCACATTACATGAATCTTTAAGGTTTTTTGCATTTGTATTAATGTAAAATAACTTTTACAACTTCTTTTCTTAAAAGATGTTTAAGGTCTAGAAGGAATATTGTTCAATAACATACCGTCATAGTCTTTTTCAGGCTTAATTTCATTTAATAGGATTTTTTTGTCTTTTTTCTTTGAAAACCTTCTTATTTCACTGTGCAGTAGTTTAAATAAGCTTAAGATTAAACCTGGCTATTTAGAATTTACTGTAAAAACTGTTTTGTGTATGAATACACTTCACCATTATGCCATAATACAAACCAACAGACCAAATTTTGTTACTTGGAGGCAGACACCAGTTAAACAAACCGATGCAAAACCTTGTATAACCAAGCTTTTCTTATGTTTACCAAGAGCAAGATGCAAGTTACACCAGAGAAAGCCTGTGCCAATTTGACAAATGCAATTTACATTCACATTTAATAACCACTATGAAAACAATATTGAAGATTTGACGATCTAAAAAATTTAGGTGCTTAATCCACTGCAGTTAGACAGACACTGGGCAACCTTCAAACTCTAAGCCTAAAAGGTTATTTATATAATTTATTTCACCCGAGATGAACTCTCCTGGTGAAGGTCTTATTTCAGTGTACATGTATCACTAATGATCAGTTTCAGTGTGCTTCTACATACGTCCTAAAATTATTTTCTGCTTCTATAACTTTGTGTATAAACTTGCAATTTTTCAAATAAATGTGACCTGTATTTAAAATATATGGAAAGTCATTAATGAACACAAGTACATTCACTACACTACCTGTAACATATATTTCGAAGAAGAATTAGCAAAGAAATTACTAGCTAAATTTGCAATTTTCAAGTAGAATTTGGCACGGAATACCAATCAACTCTAAAAAAGGAGCTTCCTTCAGTGGAGGAAGTTCATCATGCAGATTAATTCATCCATACTTTAGCTCTCTATGACAAAGCTCAGAATTCCTTCTGCCTTAAAGCTGCTGTCCAACTTCTACAAAAGTTTAACTAAAATAAGGCTGTTCCATTGTGTACACACCTCCCGTAAATTTGCACAGTACGCACTATCAGTCTAAGTAAACCCAACCCAGACTAAGTATTATTCATTTAAAACTATGGGGATTCATTTCTCATTGATTCCTTGTTCAGATAAGAGACATCCTCACCTGCCTAAACATTACCAGTAGGTAGAAACCTACGTAAGGAAGCAGAGCTGCGGTCAATACAATGTAGAGTTCCCAGAATTTTTTTTCAGTACGTGATGGAACAAGAAGAAAGAGCTTCTTTCTAGGCCAAGTTTAAAGCTTCAAGCTTACAGACATATGCTACCAAATCCATAATTTCCAAACCTGAAATTACGGAGAATGGTCTCATTGCTGCTGGTTTTTAAATTATATTAAACTATTTGCCTCTCTAATCTCTGGAAGCAGAAAGTTTCATAGTTTCCCTTACCATAATTTTAAAAAAATCTCATGTATCCCTTTTGTTGTTAATTTGAATTTCTTTAAGTCAACAAGGAAAAACCTTTTGTTGGTTTTCCATACAATTCAAGGATTTATTCTTTCCCATCTCTGTACAAATATTGCTCATGAAAAACAGTTCCAGTGGTGAAGTCTACCTCATGTCCATTCCTCAAATTAAATAAAAAAAAATGAAGGGAACCATGAAGGTTAACTTCTCAACCAGCTCTCCACAACTTGATTAACTTGATTTCTGTCCTACCTACCAGAATCTTTTTAACTCAATATCCATAAAAAATTATTCTAGGGCTCCAGTTCCTTTACAAGAAGAAAATCAGTCCTAATACTTATCTAACTATTCTTCTGCTGCAAATTATACCCATTATCTGTAGTCTTGTTCCAGTCACTGAAAACATTGTCAAAAGTAAAGATTTTGTTTTAAGAGGAGGAGAATAAGCTTTCAGCTTTGTCTTCTCTCAACCAAATAACCTTAGCTCGCTCAGTCTTTCCCTCTTAGTCTTATTTTCTGTTCTTCCCATGATTCCTGCTGCTTTAGGCTAGCTTTCTTTATGTAAGTTTTGTTACAACTAGAATAGAGGCTTACCTTCGGATGACTTCCCATTCTTAATGTTGGGGGTTTTTTAACAGTTTCATTTTTATCATACAAGAACAAAAGTAATTAGAAAAGGGAAACCAAGTGCTACACAAAAGTTCTCACATGCAAAACAGATACTATAGCAGACATGAACTCTTTTCATGGAGACGGAAAAATAAACTATTAAATACCCTACTTCTAGAACAAGTCAACAGATACTCAGAAGAGAAAAGATTTGGCAACCTACTTTACTAGTATAAGACACCAGTTTTGAAATATTTTTGAAAATTAGTGTTCAACTTCTCTGTTCGACACAGAAATACCAGATGAGATCAAAAGAACCATCCAGCCCAAGATATTGCCGCAGAAGTGCCCAACAGTGGATGTGTACAACCACACCATGCTTTTGTCATTTCAACTCTACAAAAAATTGACCAAAATCAAAAAAACAGAGAACTACTACTTTCACATTAACATCTCTGTACTTCAATGTATGTTGACACCTACAGAACACACACAGAAACAATTCCTCTGCCCTGTTATTTTTCTTTCCATCCTGATATTTCAAAAACCCTTTCAAAACTTAAACAGTTCATTGTATAAAACACGGAAAAATGGCCTCTGAAATTTAATCAGAATCAAACAGCATAAGCTACAACTTTAAAGTGCTAGTCATCAATTATTTAATATATTCTATTTAAATAATGACACTGACACAATATAGAGACATACAGAATTAATTTTATACAACTGTACAAAGAAACATATGAGGGAGGAAGAAAGAAGAAAACCCCAAGAAATTAATTTCATTTTGGAAAGAAAAATTTATTAAGTATAAAAAAGGCACACCCAAGACAATGCTTTTGACAGCAGTACTTTAAAATATCCCCATAGGCATATTTTTTACTCTAGAATTCAATACTACAGTCATTATTCAGCAGACTCACATCAGCAAATTCCGGTCTATTGCCACACATTCAATCTCTAATACTATAAATTATTAATTCATGAACTTCCTAATATTCAGCAACTACAACTCACCATCTGAAATTCGGGAAGGGAGTAACAGTCCTCTTCTGCCCAATTCCGCCAGAGCCAGGCAGCCACCGTGCCATGCATTGTCTGTTTCCTGGAAACTAATTTTAGAACAAAGACAAGTTTTGTTAAGACCAGACTTCCCTTTTCGGATTTCATTTTTCATGGTGAATTCCTAACATTTTAGAAGACACATAATCCAAACCAGCATGTGTTTATTGTGTTATTAATCCTGTTCGACTTCTAAAATATAAGAACGACAAGTTGAGCATGTTTTCTCTCCCATTTTGTGCAACATAAATACTGCTATAAACGTGATCAAATAAGCAAAAAACCCATTTATCAATATAGATGTAAACTCAATACAGAAGAATACAAGACCTGAAACTCATCCAGAAAAGGAAAACAACTTTCTATACACTGTCAAAAGAATGCAGATTTATAGAACATACCCAAAATAACTAAGGAATATAGTGCCAAATACAGTCCTTTACTAGCAAAAGAGGTTCAAGTGAGAGTTTCCAATAAGCACATTATACGAGCTGATGCAGTGAACAGCGGTGTTTATTCACCTTTAAAAAACATAAACCAAAAGAGAGCAACTTGTAGCAAACATAAGAAAAAATATCAAAAATGGTATGCAAATCTTGGTGGATTGGTAGATAAAGGAGTGAAAAGGGGAAAGGTTGTGTGTTGCACGACTGAACATGCAAGAAGGTCATTTTGTATTAAACTAGGAACAGGAATCTAAGAACAAAAGGTTGAACCAACACACTAGGTCATATCAAAGCTTCATGACTCCCAGGATCCCATCTCTGACCTGGACCAATAGCAGATGTTTGGCCAAAGATGAAGCATAAAGGACCATTCCCTTCCTAGCCACCTCCTAGCTTTGGCAACCTGCAGTGCAGAGACTTCCCGAGCCACAGGTTGCTGCAGCCAGAATGCCATACTTAACAGGCTGTGATGGGACTCCCTTCCATTAATTTGGATAATCCCTTTTTGAACTCCCTTTACACTTTTGGCTTCTATAACATCCTGTGGCAATGACTTCTACAAGTTAATTATAATTGCGTGAAAACGTACTTCCTGATGCTTCCCAGTTCTCGCATTATGAGAAAGAGTGAAAAGCAAACAATTACTCGCTTTCCCTCTTTCTTTCACATTTATGATTTTATATCTCTCCATTATACCCCCGCTACTTTTTCTTTCCAGTTGGAAGAATCCCCATCAGTTAAATTACCTTTCAGTGATTGTTTTGTTATCTCTTACTTTCCTAATAATATCTACTGTTCCATTTGCCTTCTTTTTTCTGATGGCTCCTGAGCACTCCACTGACATTTTGACAGAACTATCAGTAACTTCAAGATCTCCTTGCTGAGTAGTAATAACTGTTTTATAGCAAGCTGCATTTTTCCCCAAGTGCATTATTTTGCATTCACTAGCCATTATATTTCACATTTCTTTTCCTGTCTAGTTACTTCACTTAGGTTTAGGTAACATTTTCTTTCCTGTCACCTTTAGTTTTCACCACATTAGCTGACTTTAAATCATTAATTGATTTCCTTGCTCCATTGTTCACCTTTTCTCCAGGATCCTTTATGAGTAACAGGGCTCATACAGACCCCTGTGGGACAGTGCTGATAATCTCACCACACTCTGAAAAATGATCACTCATTTCTTCCCTGTCTCTTACCTTTCAACCTATCTACATATATAAGAAATCCTTTCTTCTTATCCCAAGTGAGATAACTTAAAGCGCCTCTGATGAGCAAGTGACATGTCTATTTTGATCACTAAATATTTCTTGCAAAGAATGCAGAAGAGGTTCCCTTCGTCCTCGTCTAGGTGTTTCTGAAGAAAGCAGGTCACTCAATTACTAGTTGCATTACTCATCCCTATGACTTGAAAAACAAGGAAAGAAAACACAGCGAGTACAGGTCTTTGAAGCTCCAAGGATAATTGAGAACAGCAGCACCTCTTAAATTAATCACAGTAACACAGTGGAAGTATCGGCTAAGTAGATACTTTCCTTGCAAGTTTTTAAGACTTTCTACCTTCTTTCTTAATGTGTTATCCTTTGAGCTGGTATTTTCATTGGTACTCACAATCAATATGAGAAGATTTGCAAAACTGAGTACATCTGCATGGCAATCTGAACACTAGCAATGTTTTTTTGACAATTAAGAAATTATTCTTTTTGTCATTAACTTAGTCTAAAACACTGGTTTAGATCTTAAAGCTCAAGTATTCAATGCAGACCTGATGAGCAACCCGATATAGAAAAAGCATGATATTTATTTATTAATTTAGTCCTTTACATGCTCAACATGGATACAGAAACAAGGTACCCAACATTAAAGCACATCAGAAGAACATCCTAGCAGCTATAAGCGATGAAACCAAAGTTCCAGCCAGCCCCAAAGCCTGACACACCTGCAGTACATCCCTTGGTATAGTGTAAGAACAAGCACATTACACCACTCTCCTCCAAACTCCAGCAGATCACGGACAAGTTTGCAGAAAAGAAAAACATTTTTGTTCAGGCACAGACTCTTCTCATCCACAACATCCTGCTGCAAGAAGTTTTTCCAGTTTACAGTTGCTGTGTGAATAACCACCACCTTTTCTTAATTCCAAACCTGCCACCTGCTACTTTAGTTTGCTTCTAGTAATATAAAATCTAGAGGGAAATAATTTCCATGCCATTCATGATCTCTAAACCTCTATTATAGCCCATTTATTCCTCGGTCTTCCTAGATGTTCTAGCCTCCCCTCACACATCAATTGCTTATCAGCTCTGATCATCCCCAGAACCCTTTGGATTATCATTACCAGTTCTACTACGTTTCTGAAGATGCACACAACACTCAAGACATAAGCATATCAGAAATTTTTAAAGCAGCCAGTTAATAAGCATTTTCTATTTTTATTTTTCCAAAGTTGAACTTCAGTTGTTCCACATTACTTTAGAATGGGGACAAGATGAAGGATGAGGAATAATTTCTTCAACACCCTTAGCACATCCATGCCTTAGAAGATTTTGAAATCCGGCAGAAAGGTAACAAAATGTACAGATTTTTAGACCTGTCTTCCTAATTGCTGTCCTCCTGCTTCATAAGCAGACGTGTTTCAGATGCATGTAAAATGTGAAATAAGATTTTTACCTAAAACAGTCCAACAGAGACCCGATCACATCATCTGCTAATTCTTTTGGAAGTCTTCCAGTTATTCTACCAATTCTACAGAAGTTAAAAGAGAAAAAAAAACACAACCAAATAAGCATACAGTGATTCATTAGTACTGCATTTGATGAATAAGGCCAATAAAAAATATAATTACTGGAAATTTACAGTAAAATGACTGACTTCAAGATGACAATGCCCTAAACCATCACCCTAAACCAACAATCTCAAACTTGTAGCAAAAGCAACGCAGTAATGAATTTACCACAGAAATACATTTTTTTTAAGTGGAAGAGAAAAACATATTTTGAAGAAATGCTACTTTACACCTTCAAGTCAAGTCTTAGCCAGAATTTTTATTTCCAAACCTATCTAAAATTTTCCTGAAGACTAGCCCAATTTCATATACACCCACAAAAAGACTCAAAAGGCTTTATACCATGAGCTGGGCTAAAGCCATTTGAAGTAACTGGGGATATTAACAATGCACACAAATTATCAATCATGGATTATATCAGACTGTATTTCTATGTTATTTACTTGTTTATTAGTTTAGAATAACATAAGAAACCTACCCTTTTGCTGCAGACCACCTGACAATAGTGTCTTTGTCTTTCAGTCCAACCAACAATTGCTCTGCAGAAATTTCATTTAAACAAAACAGATTATTTTCATGTAACAACAGAAAGCTTTCTTTAAAATGTTAAAAATTCATTTTCCTCTTAACAAAACTAGTTTGTGTTTAGTCCCCTAGTTTAAACAACAATATTTGTGTCCAGCTTTCTTCCATTTGCTATACAAGCACAACTTGAAATCAAAGAAAGATATCAAAATTGTTTTCTAAAAGAGAAAATTTAGTTTGAATTTTTAAATACTGTGGAAGATTCAAAATGGAGGTAATGGTGCTTTTTTCAGTGGTTCATTAGATTATTTAGTTATAAACATCTTCTGATGCAATTTTGCCTATTTATGTACAGCATATCCACCAGCAAGCTAGCAGAGCACCTGCTGTATGACTACATACTAATACACAAATGCTGTTCCTTTGATACTACCACAGCTTAAAAATTTCAACCATAATTCTTTAGCTTTCATTTAACACAATTTTTTGTTTCAGCATTATGAGTTTTAGTTCATCCTTCCATCTGTGAAAGGTTCAAGGTGTCTCCTTCATATTACTGCATAAACTTGGTAAAATGTATTTGAGTAACTCTACTTCCCAACCCCACAACAAATGCTACCATATTGAATTTCTGCTTGAGATGCTAAAACACAAATCATTTTACAGAAATACAGTATATTTTACTCAGTTGCATAGATTGAAATTTTACAGTCTTTCCGATTGTTCACATTAGCACAGATACCCACATGACTTTCTTAGTAGTAAGCAGGTTGTTTCCCAATATAAGTTTAATTTGCAGGCCTTACAATAATTTCTGTCCAGTTTTAACACACCTACAACATTTTCAATCTCTCCTGGAATGTCATATTCCTCTTCATCATCAGCTTCATTAGCAGCAACTGCCATCATCTGATTCTTTACAACTGAACCCGGAGCTTGCAGATTGGCAGCCAGAGACCGACAGCCACGCTGGTATCTGCACAAGAAACACAGATTCTGATTTAATTCATTTTTCTCATTGAAGTTCCAACTGAAACAGGTACATACTGTCATAAAGCCTGCTTGTCAAGTTACTGCACCTCCCAGTGTACAGCTCTTCAGTTATTTAGTGGTTGCTTTAAAGGAAAGGGGAAAGTATCCCATTCTCTTTCCTCCTGACCCAGTTGCCTCTTTTCCAAGGTGAGAAGAGCTAGACTATTTAAATGGTCCCTTTTCATTATCTCTCCCTTTCCTGTTTCAGTATAACCTACTTTCCACTGCTGACAATAAAGAAAGGCAAAATTCCCATGCCCTAAAAACCTCCCAAAACCTTAAAAAAATATATTAATAAAATCAACTTATTAAAAATTGTTTTTTAAATGCTAAAGCTAGCTCAGTACTTTCTGTCCGAGCTGTACTCAGATATTTAGCCTGTGGTGCAGATACATTCTTACAAAAGATATTTTACATGCTAAACTGGCTTTTGCCATTGGGCAAGGTACACTCTCCACCTAAAAAGAATTTTCTATGCCTAAGGATGTTCTCAAAAGTTGGGAAAAGAAATACAATAAAAATAGTCACCAAGGGAGCCTGCAATTTTAAAATATCAGTGCGAGAAATCTCGAAAAGAGTTTGCCCTCTGGCAATAAGTAAAACCAGACACCAAAACCTGACTAATATGCAAAACGAAAGTGGGATTGCAAACCACTTTTCCCCTGTGAACTTTCTATGGAATCAGGGTAGAAATATGTAATGGAAAAAGTTATGTTCCCTCTTACAAAATGTACTAAATCAACTTCAGTAACATAGGTCACTGTCTTCCCATCTTTACCGATTTATGCATTATATAGGAACAGGCTTCTGCTTGTGTAATGTGCAACATGAAAAGTCAACAGATTTGCTTTGTCACAGCACTAATTTACTATACCAAAATTGAAAACAATTACAGGAAACTAAATACAGCGGAAGAAATCTACTTTTTCCAAATAGCGCAAATTAAGAATGTGTTCATTCCCACATTACTTGGGAATTTCTTTCTTTCTCTTTTAGGGAAGAAAAAGTTAGGAGGGCAGAGGGCCATTTTTAAGTTTTCTGACTGATTTTGGTACTTTTTTTTAAACTGTTTCAGCTTTAAACTAACCTCCATTTTGCTACCTTCGGTTTCACAAATGTCATTCCAAGTCGTTGAACAAGTTTCATCCCTAGCTTCCGAAGAACCATCTGATTACTTTCCGACAGCTTGCAGTTATCAAGGCACTCAAGTACGGTAGCAGCTGGAAAAGAAAATAAACACACTAGGAAAATTGTATTTAAAAAAATCTCAGCAAGAAAATTTTGTAGTTTTGTAAGTTCTTTAGAAGACCTAGATTTTTAAAGGTATTACTGAAATGCAAATGCCTTATTACCTACTTTGTAGTAGCTTTGACACTGGTCAAATCCTTTACCTACCAAACAGGAAGGATTGCTTTAAGGATTACTATGAAAATTATAATGAATTCAGATTCTGAGATTATTTATGCCTCCAATTCTCACTGGAAGCACCACATTCAAGTATCTTTCGGAGCGTCAGAATTTTCAGTAGTCTAACAGAACCAGGAGTCAGAAAATCTAATTAATTTACTCTGCAACCAGTTTCTGCATACTAAGAAAGCGTTCCCTTTCCTCATTTATTATTTGCAGGCAGCACCGACTTAACTCCTCTGGCTTAGGAATTTTTATGACTATGAATGTCCATAAACATTTAGACATGAGAAATACTGTGTATGTGTAAACAATCAGCAAGAAAACCTTTCATTTGGGCACATCAAAGGTAACAAAGTTATTTGTCCAGCAAAGTAAAAAAACACAGACGAAAAGAGAAACTGGGATTAATGAGCATAAAGTTGCAAGAATCAAAATTTTCACAAGGAACACATTCCTGTGACAAATAACACAGTCCCTTTTGCATTTTCAGCCTGAGATAATTAATGACTGTTTGGAAGGCTGATCATTAGTTCAAGAGACCAACAACCTGGGCTCCAAAGGATCTATCAATTCTTGCTATAAGCACTGCAAATATAGAACCATACCGGCAAAATACTCTGCGACCTCTTACTCCAGTCTCATATCAGGGTTTTCAAAATACAAAACGATCAAAGAAATAACAATTCTTTCGAAGTCTAAGAAACTGCAGGATGCGACTTGAAAATTTTCTCAGTTTTTAAAATGGCTTATGATTTATCCTAACATACTAAAATATTAATAAAATAACAGACAAAAAAATAAAGCCAGTAATGACCATTATTGCTATACCTTCCAGCAACCTGGAGTTTTTTGCCGTTGTAAAAGCTACGGACTAATGGGTTAGAAAGAAGAGACTGCAGAAACATCAATACTCACAGACTGAAAAAACCATTAAGAAAATATAAATATAAGCCTCTTCCAAGTCCTGCCAACTCTTGAATTATTGAAGTATCTGCAGACTCATGCAAACAGTGTCAGGACTAGTGCTTAATTTTAAGTCAAGTTCTATGTTGCAGAAGATTTCAAACAGTATCTTCCTTTGACATCTGTCTGTTTTTTTTCCTATTTGATCCTCTGTTCTGTTATAACCTGTAATAACTAAAAATCTTTGTTACTTTTTGTCTCTCACATTTTCTTATCCCCAACAGTTTCTGTCTGAATATTTGCTTCTTAGTTGTGAGTATTCTCTCTTTTCTATGGCAAATTTATTCTTTGGTATGCCCCCAATTTTTCTCTTACTACCAGACTCATAACTACATAATATTCTTTCTATGCTCCATAGGCCAAACCAGTTAATTTTACCAGCAGGGTTAATGTTGTGAGCCACATATCTTCTTTTCATAACAATTATGACTATTTTGTTGAACAGTTGCATCTTTTAAATTACATAATTTTGTGTTATAGCATATTTTATCTTGCCTGTTTATTATTCAGCTTATCTGGCAGTCTTATTACTCTTCAATCTTCCACAGTGCTGTTTGCTATGTCTGAGTGATGACATTCCTCAATATTTTCTCTTTGTTCCTGACCAGCTGTACAGCACATCTGCCATTCCATTCTGTTTGTCTTCAGTACCTTATCTCCACCCTTACTCATATCTCTGGTATTTTGTAAGGAAGCGTCTGCATCTCAGACTTAGTAACTGGTATAACGAAACTGTTTCCAGCACTAGATTTACAAAGTTTCTTCTTGAAAGTCAAAGTAATTGCATTAAGCGAAATCATAAGCATACTAAAGTGAGTTTATTGCTCAATTATAATTGCTTAATTCCCGTGAATAGCACAGACCATATTTCTGGTGCTTTGATAAGCTCCACAAAACTGACAAGGTATTTTGTAGTGAGCCATCATCTTTCCCTACCTCTCTTCACTGCTATCAATAAAAACCAAACTAGCATTTCGCAGTCAGTCTGACCTTATTCCAGGATTCCCCATGAGACTGTAATTCCAGTGTGCAGCTACACACTTCAGAAACTTCTGTGCTCTCCGTGTGGGTACCTCTCTATCCCTAATTGCATCCATGATAATCTCTTTTCACTAGAATTTTTTTCTCATTTCAACGATATCACTACTCCGGCTGGGTCCTGTACACAGCAGGCTCTTTAAACTGGGTCATCAGAAATCCTGTGCTTATGTTAAAACTTGAAGATTTTCTGCAAAATTTTCAGCAGTAGTACATATAAAACTACTTATGTTCTGATGAATTTTTACAAATATTTTCCACATCTTATAGTTCATGTATCCTGTGTTCAGGTCCTGTATTACAGCGATGATGAACGTGATCACCTGCCAAATTCTCTGATGAGCTGTTCCAAAATAACTTTCCCCAGTTGTGTCTGCTCCCCCCTCACTTTGTCGGCTCTTCTTTTTTCCCCCCTCATTTTGCATGTTTTAGAACTTCCCTGTTGATTTCACTCTTTACAGCACCACTTGTTATCAGTTTAATCTTTCTTTCCTTTTTGTATTGGAATGGCTTTAAATACAAAAATCAGGCTATTACAAACTTACCGTATGGTAAACAATCTTCTCTTTTGCCATGTTTAAATAACTGTGCCTACAATACATAAAATAGACATGAGAATATAGAGATTCTAAAGCACAATATATCAAGCACATAGTTCTAAAATTCTTTTTAATGTTCTTGCAATAATTTGTATTGTTTACTAATTTAAATAGCATAAAAGGAAAAGTCTCAGGGCGCAGTTTTGCTTTCTTGTCAGTCAGTGCAAGCCAAAGATAGTGTAGCCTAGCCCTCCCCTCCCATCCATACACTCATGCAGGCAGCCAACTCAGGGAGCCAAGTTGGCCAAAAAACATTCAAGAAAGAATCAAAATTAAAAAAAAAAAAAAAAAAAAAAAAAAAAAAAAAAAAAAGACAACAATAAAAATAGCCATTAGTTTTCAGCCAGCTCAGCTCTTTGAATCATCCAGCTCAGTGCTTGGTCACACAAGCTCAATGCAGGTGCAACCACAGCACCTATTATCTCAAAAAGCTCACGTTGCTTTTAACCTCTAAAAAGTGAAGCAAAATTTGTGGAACACGGATAAAAGCAGAAGAACTAGGGGTGCTCTGTATCCTGTTGGGAACTCCTGACACTGAACGTCTCCAAACTGAACAAGCCTTGCTTGCAATTTAGACAACGCAGTACACATCAACACGGGTGACCGCCAAGAAGCAGGACAGGAGGACACATGTGAGTGAGCTCAGTTATTAGTAGCAACCCCTCTCGGACAGGCAGAACATGGTACAGGCTAAACTGCTGAGTATCTCACCCTGGCTTTCCAACAGTTTTTGAGAACTCCCTGTTAAACTAAACAAAACTCGCTACAAAAATCTCTGACTGTAAACCCTGCTACAAAAGCCTTCAATAGGTAAATTTTAATTCCTTTGCCAAGGGATTTAAAGAAGCAAAGAGCTTCCAAAATAATTTTATATACAATTAATACAAGTAAGATTAAGCTGCAGCACTACAGTGAGACAAACGGACTACTAACACCTAACAAAAACATGTTACACGGTTAAAGTTTCCTCACTTGACTTAGCATGCATCAAAACTACTGTGTTCAGTTACTTATTTTTCCTTGCTTTGTCATTAAGCAGAAGAAAAGTCTTTCTCAATAAATATGCCTAGGAGTTAAACAAGAACAGACTTACCTTAAAAATATGTACTTTCTCACACATACCAAATACACACATGCCTCCCGTATTGCAGGTGTGGTTAAAAGCAACAAAGGCAATAAAAACACCTTTAGGCTATGTACCCATCCTATTCTGTTTTGTTACTAAATTGCATTTTAGGATCCTAAATTAGCACTTCTGATCAGCTCTACTACAGACTGTACAAGGGAATTTGATAATATATATGGAATTATTTAAGATTTTTAATGTTTTCACGAGTAAATAGGCAATTGCAAGGCATCCTTTAAAACCTACATTTACAAAGCAGAAATGCTACAGAAATACTTCAGGTTCAGACCAACAGCATTTTGTTCCTGAGTTTTGCTTTAAAAACAGATGGTTTCTTCACAAGGTTAGCAACTTTGTAGTGGATGCCAGGAGACACTGCAGCATTTCTGCAGCACCTTATCTTCACAATTACTTCTTCTTTCTGTATAAATACTGTTTTTAAGGCACACATAGGCTGCCTGCAAATTATTAAGATTATATTCAAGCATATTCAAACAAAACACAGTATAATTCCTGAAGTAGCGATAATGTAAAGAAAAAGCTTTTTAATATAGCCTTGGGAATGTTCCTGGATGTCTCCCCTCACACTTCTCAGCATGCTATCTGGGAGCTCCTGCAAAGACGGAATAGAATCCTCAAAACATCTACACGCTTTCAGTCTCAGGCACCTTTCTACAAGTTTCTCCATGAGTTTTCACATCCTCGAGGCCAACTTTGAATTCAGTTCAGACTCCTCAGGAAAAACATAACTAGAAGGTATCACCTCTAAGCAAGATGTGGGAAGAAATTAACAAACACACAAGAAGGAAATGTGAAAACTCTTCAAATACTGTACAGTAATTTTTTTAAATGCTTCTCTAAAAAAAAAAAAGTAAGAAACCAGCCTCACTCCTATGAGTCAATTCAGAATAGAGAACTTGACAGATTCCATTTCACAATATCGGTTCTATTATTTTCTGAATAAAAAAGTGAAACATACATTGTTTCCCTACAACAGTTTCACTACAGGCTTAAACAAAAAACTACTTTCATATCTAATTTTCAAGACAGAGTATCTGTTCTCAACCAAAATACTGCAAGGATTTCTAATATACTTTCAGATGTTAAAATCATCACAGCAACTGCTGTAAATCAATTGAGATATGGATTAAGGGATTTTTTTTAATTAATGTGAGTTTTTAGGGAAAGTAAAAATTCACCAAAGAACACCATAGCTACTGTGTTTAAATTAAGAGCTAAACTTTAAAAACCAGGACTTAGTATTTATGTGGCTTTTGTTCAATAGAATTTGTTACCTACTGACTTTGGAATAAACACAGCTGAAAATGCTAAATGGCTGAAAGACAATAAAGTTCTGTGTGAACTCACTACTGTACATTGCAGGGCAGATACAACATTCCACCAGATTATCAGTATTTCAGTAATACATCAGGTATTTCTCCATACCAGAGAAAAGTTTAATAGCTATTTTTACAAATAAACCCCAATTTTTATAGCAGTAAATAGATAATAACCTAAATGTTGAGAACTACACTTCAGATACTCAACACGGCAGAAAATCCAATGTTCCGGCTTTTTTTTTTTCCAATTGTAGAAATGTTAAGAAAAGAAGTTTTCATTACTTCTTTATGAGTCAAAACATGCAAAAGCATTCACAAGCCCCAGTTTCCCAAAATTGTGAGCTTACTAGATATATTTTCCAGGGAAAATAAAAGAGCACTTTAACCAATGCTGGCCTTTGGGGCGGGGGAAAATAAAAGAGCACTTCAACCAATGTGGGCCTTTGGGAAGGGTATGTATATTCTTCTGGTGTGTGCTACAAACAGTCATGCATGTAAGGCAAAGTTACTGCCTCAGAAAAATACTGCAAACCTAGAGCTTACAGGGGTTATACTAAAAAGAAAAAGTACATGTGCATGAACAGAAAACATTTAAAAAAAAAAAAAACGGTAGAAAAAAGGACGAATCATCTTTACAGTATTCAGCTTAAACTTCCTGCCTTGAAGGAAGAAAAATATCCAAGGCACACCGTTTCAAAAAATCTGATACAAACAAAATAATTAATAAGCTTGGTTTGCCACCTGCATAGCCATTTTCGTGTCAGCAGCTAACAATACTGAAAGTAAGAAGCCCGTCTATTGGCGTATCCAGGCAATCAAAGTTACGCCATGGTCTCTACATTTAATGAGGACACACAGCATACACCAACTTACCCAACCTGTTGAACTGTTGAAAAGTATGTGACTCCCTCTCTTATAAATAATTAAGCCACCTACAAATTAGAGAAAATCAGTGGTGTGCAAGCGATGACGACTGTCAAGTCTGGTTTTGCTTTAGAAATAGCATGGTGCAAGGAAAACAAAACCTAGTTTCTTAGTAATCACAGAAGAAACACACCACACCTTCCAATTGTCTGCATAACCCACTTTGGGCCCGACCTTCATGAGCTGTATCAATCAGGATCATCTCCAGGACATGTTCCCCAAGCTATACAAATCACCATTAAGGGTGGCCTGGCTGTTTGGTAGCAAGTATATCTTCCTGCCGAGCAGGAGACGCAGGTCTGAATCTACCCTCTGGTTGTAACCAACCAAGTCAAGGATCGGGAGGATAATTTCAGCCTCTATGGGAAGAGAAGAAAATTATATCTTTCATTACTCTGGAGCACCCCCTAGTAGTCACACAACATCCAGGCCTGGGGAAAGCTATCAGCCATCCCTGCCTCCAGGCCAGATGTAGGGAGGTAAACAAGGTGAGAGAGGACACGCTGTCACAATAGTAAGTTTGCTTGAAAATAGAGAGTATTTAATAAATCGTATGTGCCGCTAATGGTAAAATAGGTTAGTTAAAGCCCTTGTTCTTACTGTCTTCAACACAAATAGCTCTCCTCCTGTAGGTCTGTATTTGTCAGGGTATTGATAATGTCATCATCAACAGGGGAGTTAAGCTGACAAACACCAATACAGAGCCCAGTTAAACAGATGGCAAAAGGAGTTCAGTTTTCCTAAGATCTTAGTTATTTATCAGTTGAAAGCCTGAAAAGTTCAGACACGGAGAGCTAGCAGAATAGTTCCTTTCCAGCTTAACAAGACTACTTAAAACGACAGATTTGAGCAACTTGGAAGAAAAAAAAAAATAGCAGCTTGACACAGCACTATACTATAACAAGAACAAGAAAGTCTTATGATAACAGAACTTCTCAACGTTCATATATCAACAGTATTTCTGGTGAGAAGGAAAAAACGTGTAAGTACCAGACAAGGCCACATTAGAACAGCCTGGGCCATTGAAAAAGAGAGGAGACAATATCACCAGGAAGAGGTCAGTGCCCTTGGTATCTGCAGACAAGAATTTTTTTCTTCTCTTTACATCAACACTGCTTTTTGTACACCTTTAGCACCAAACCACTAAGCAACAACAGCTTTTTAAAAAAAATAGCGCCAATAGACAAACCTAGCATTGCTAATTCTTTGAGAATGCCAAAAATATAGAGACTTGGGAAACATTCTATTTGGAAATACTCTATTTTTGTGCCTCTGGGTCTGAAAGAATAGAGTTAGAGAGTTCTTTCTTCCCTGGAGCAAAATTTACATAAGCATGTAGCTATTGCTAAATAACTTTTGCATTAGAGACAGCTCAGGGAAATGCCCTGTTCTTAAGACTCTCGAGTTTCATCAGATCACTGTGTAGGGCGTTTTATTTTTTTTAATTATTACTCACACTTGTATACTGAATCACTTATAAAACAAATAAGGTTTAATAAGTTTCAATGCCCAAGGCTACCTCAACATGATGACATCTCTGTCACGCAAGAACTGGGAGTGCTACACCCTGCAGCAATAACTAAAAAGCTGTTTGATATAATGGCAGGTTTAAAAGCAAACCTCCAGACCAAGAGAATTTAAAATGCAGATTCTTGAAACAGGCTAGAAGTTTCCTTCAAGTAAACAAATGTTATAAAAAAATGTAGCAAATTGTTTCTAATTCAACATTTATAATCCTGCAAATACAAAAAGTATCCAAGCACAAAAGTGAATTTAACTTAATTCTGCAATGTTAGTTTCAACAAAAGAGGGCAGTTTTAAAAACTGAACCCAAAATACTGCAAGCAAAGACTCCTGCTAGGGCACACCTGTTGTGAAATGATATATTACTGACGACAGGTGTAACCAAAAAAAAGAAAAAAGCATCAGTGGAATTAAAATGTGTAATGCAGGCTGCGTGTTTCAACAAGAATCATGAAACAGTAGTACTTGTTCTACACATAATGCTGAGTTAGATTAAACAGTAGCATACCTAATCACCAAGTCTTAAGGCCACAAAGAGGCAGATCAAAGTGCAGCAACATCGAACTACTCATTGCGTACCTAACTTGCAGTTTCAGTTCATTGAAATGCAAGAGTTTCATGTCATTTTAAAACAGTTTTGCCATGCCAAAATCACTACAAGCTATTTCTTAAGCGTAGACCATAAGCAGTATAATACCACCATCCAACAAAAATGCACCCTGTCAGGGGCAGCCCTAAACCGACCCGATTTTCTTCATCAAGGCTTTTTATTCCCACCCCGGTGGGTTGCATTCCCGAAACCTGCCTTGTACTGACAGGAAACTGAAAAATGGTAATTGTTCTCCTGTTTCTTCAGAAAGAAATGCCCAGGCAACTACAGTTCAACTCTTCAAGTAACAAATTGCTGGAGGAATCCAAGGATGAAGAAGTTTGAAGCTTGTTGACACAAGTTTTAGCTGTCCCTCATAAGGATGTGTTCTGCTTTACACGCTTAGTGATTACTTACTACATTTCTGTTCAGGTCATTAGAATCTTGTATGTTTAAGATAAAAAATTTACTTATTTTGAACATTTTCAGTTGATATTTCCGATTTAACAACATGCTATTGTCACAAATGTGTTACAAAATTCTTAATATTAAACTCTTGAAATAAATATTTCCTACTCCACTCAAGCATGTCTGCATACACACATACCTGCATACGTATCATTCTGAAAACCTTTATTCCCTAATGATATAATTCATGCTTACATTGTAGTAATTGAAATTAAAACTTGGAGACTGAATGCAAGAAAAGGCTTTAAAAATTCAATCTGTTCATACCTACCAACTATAACAGGAGTTATGAGCTGCAGGACACAAATAAAACTGGCCTGATAAATACCTTCTCCTACCCCACAGAGGAGGAAAAAATCATATAAATGCAATAAGGCAGGCTCCTGCTTCCGGGTATATTGTATCACATTCTAGTTTCGATTCTACTTGTTAAGTATTCACCTGTTTCGCTTAGTATGCACTAATGAACAGGTGGATAGAGCCAAAGCCAAACTCAAAGGAATTATGACAAAACACTAATGTATTATACATCCTACAGGTCTCATCATGTACCTAGAATGGCAGTCAGTCTCCCTTTCCAGATCTGACAATGAAATGATGAAACATCATTCTGTCTTTTGAAACATGCTGCAATGCATACAAATAATGCTTCCTCCTGCCTAAGCAGCAAGTCCTAAGTTATTCTAAATATAGATCATTTCTTGTATCTTCTGATTTGGAAGAGCTGCTAGAGAAAAAAAAACAAACCCAACATCACAAAACACACACCTCACACTGGTTCCAGAACCTTGCTTTGATGCTTAGTAACACACTGGATACAAGTCTTCATAGCAATTATTCAAAAAGAGCTGCAAATTTATGCAAATTATAGAAACTTGTACAAACAGCAGCAAATCCTTAAACCTGTGCAAAGACTGTACAAGAGCATGTCACCGGAATTTGCTTGTGCTACCTCAACTTCGGTCAACAACAAAACCAAGGAGGAACAACTCCATCCACACAAACTCCCCCAATTCCTCCCAAATATATTCAAACATCAAAACTGGAACAAATACTAGAATTGTTATTCAATTCAGTATTTCAAAATGCACACCAACACTACTAGAGGTGTGAAACTACAAGAAAGCTTTTTATAACAGTCACTCTTAGAAGGTACAAGAGGAGTGCTATCATACAGAAAGGTTCAGGTATTATAGAGTTTTTCCCATGAGTAGTATATAAATTTTAAAACCCAACTAAGAATTCAGCTCTTGGAGTCATGAACTATTCATTGCATTCATAAAACTGCAAACTTCGTTAAGGTAAGGAGCATTAAACAAAAAACTTGTTCAGATTAGCAAGCAAAACCAAAGGAAATAGTGCATTCTTTCAGACTACTCAAGGACACCATCTAACAAGTTTCATATGTCTTATTAAAACCGTTGAGAACAACATTTTAGCTGAAGAATGGCAACAATTTTCAAGAATCAAGCACTTTGGTTACCAGTTCTAAAAAGTCTAGGAGAGACTATTATATCAGAAGCCCAACTGCTTCATTTTGTACAGTTCCAAATATTTATTTCAAAGGGTTTTTTTCAAAGCAAAAAAAAAACCCAACCCAAGCTGAATTATGAAATTACCAGTACTAAAGAATCAGATACTTAAAAGCATTTTTGAGAGTTATTTGTCAGTATCTATACTGGCAACCTCACTTGAATTTGGTGATGACAAGAGTAATTAAAGAAAACATACATACACAGGAAGTAACATCTTCAAAACTGTTGTGGAGGAAACTCTGCCTGTATATTAGATTATTCTTTTTTAATAAACAGGAACCTCTCCGTGCATTTTCTATTAAATGTCTACCACAGCAATATTGTATGATCATAAACACAATCATCTAACTTTTAAAGGAAAAACAGTATTTACCAGAGCCTGGAGCATGCCGTTCATAACGACAGTTCCCTCCATGGTCTGGAAGGAGGATTTAGATAACATGGAAAGTGTCCAGTCCAGGAAGTCTGCCATCCTTTTTTGCCTGACATCAGGGCGGACAATAAATCTGTTACAGAAAAAAAACACAACACTGCAGTTATTAACTTTACAACTTTCAAAGAAAAATAATTTTTCCTGCTATCCAAACTGGTTCCAGTTCCTAGAAACAATTCTCCAATGGATATTTTCCTAAATGGCAGAGTGAGGGAACACTCTAAACCACTGTATGGTTAGCCCTTCTGTTTCTGAGCAAGGCTCTGACCCAGAATTTCATTTTCACTTCAAACCAACCTATAAACTTGGATTCTAGAGATTTCTTATCTTAACTGTAAAGCAACAAACTTTCCAAAGGTCCCACATAAAAATTATTTCCAACAGAATTAGTGAAAAGCTGAAACAAATACGAGGATTCCCCACCATTCTCACCACGAAAAGCTATTCTGCCAATCTAAAAATTGGTGTACATGTACAATCTAACCATACTGCACTGTTAGCAGCCAGGCCCAGAAGAGCAATCATCAGTGCTATACTTCTTCTCTCAGATATTTGGAAAGGCCTAACACCTGTGATCTAACACACTGGATAGGTCAAGAGATGTATTTTATCCACCTAAGAAAGGTCAAAAGAGGTTCATCGTGGTTAAACTACTTCAGTAAACCTATACTCCATCATCATCAGTGCCAGATAAGCCAAAGTTAGGACACCTGCTTCAGTTATCTAATTGAGTATTCTTAGCACCTGAAAATTAGAGTCCTTTTCCAGCAGAGATTCAGGCTAAATTAAGAAATTCTGTTCTCAATGCAATGAAAGGAAACAACAAGGTACATGGGAAAGCCCACAAAGGACAATTCATAGCTCTCAAAAAAGGATGTATACAGAGCCTATGTCTGGTCACTTTATACACCTACAAATTAAATGGGGAACTACACCAAGAGCTAACTAACGGGGAATATTAAATGCAGAGAACACAGGAAACGTTGAGCACACACGTGATGACTTGAATTGTCTTTGAAGTCAATATCTATTGTGTTCAGCAACAGAACAATGAGGATTTGGGGGAGGGGTTAGTTGGGGGGGTGGTTTGTTTAATAACAGAGCAGCAGGGACAAAGCCGCCTTTTGCACAATAGCGCGAGGAACAGAAGTAACCTGTAAAGCAGATGAACTGGTTCCTAGACCCTTTCTCAGCCCAAAGGAGTTTAAATCTTAATTTCTCAAAGGAGTGCCCTAACCTCCAGACCAGAAGCAAGATAAGGATAAGCCTCATCTCCTCCTACTGCAACGAGGTCACTGAGTAGAGGGAGAAGAGAATTCACGAAACAAACTCCAGCTCCTTAGCCCCGTGAAAAATAAATTACTTTGGAAAACAGGACGCCTTGGATCCCAATGCTTTTAAAGTTCACTTAAAATCCTTAGGAAGTTTATACTCCTCACAACAGGAATGAGAACCCAGGCTTCCTCTTCCTCAAGGAGTTTCCTACTCAGCGTGTTACAGAGTTAGACTCCTCTACCTTATCTCTGTCCATCCTAGGACTTCTGTGTTGCTGCCTAACAGTCTCACTGCAAGATGATGAAACGGTGATCTCACCTCACAATAACTATGCCCGTTCATTAAAGAACTGTTTTGGGATATGAAAACAATGAACTCAAGTGCACAAAGGCCTAAAGGCCTTGGACATGGGTCTTCTAATTCCTGGTGAAGCGTTTTAATCATTAGGCTACTTTGAAAATGGTGTTTCCATGATAAACTAAATAATTATAACTATACGAAATAGTAATTTTGCTATGACGTGACAGCCTTACACACCTTGATGCAGCTGGCATTAGAACCAGCTTAATGTATTCTATTACCTTATTTGTTACAAATATATAGTTTTAATAAAAATTAATTCAGCCAATAAAATGGAGGTGAAGAGAACATAAGACAACTGCCAGTAACATGCCTGCATAGTACCCTGCGTTAGGATGCAAGGCACTTGTGAAATCCTCCTGAAATCCAGGGCTGAGCACTGCAAGAACACAAAGTTTTGCTGAATGCAATGCTGTCATCGATCTCCTTACTAAATACACGCTTCCACTAGTAATTCATTTTTACAGATACCCTGGAGCATAAATGAAGTGCAAATTCAATCAGTATAATGTGACGAAAGAATCTTTTTAAATTTTTGTCATCCTTACTTGAGAAGGCTTCCAAATACTGGATATACCTTCAAGAGTCTACCACAGTTGGTTGATTTGGGGTTTTTTTTCTGGGTCTTTAGGAAGCGAAGAAGATAAAGGGCACATTCAGGCACCTATGAATGCTCAAGAACAATTCACTCTTATTTCACACATTCACCTCAAATCCTCTGATTCCATCAACTTAGAATCACTTGTGACAAGACAGATTACCAAAGCAGATACATAAAAATCCTTGGAAAGCTCCTTCCAATTATCACTTCCAAAATTACTACAAAAACTAATTAGAATAAGGAGACAAACCTACATTCTGTCACATGGAAATAATATGTAAATGATTCATGCATTCACTTAAATTTGGCTCTAAAATATTTCAGAGGAAATCAGAAAAGTACAGGGCTAGTCACCAGAGAACTACCATTCTAGTCTCAACTCCTTTCCACAACACAGGGTCAATTCTAAAACAAAAAAAATGTTTGTTTTGTCATCAGATTCTGAACTGTAGCGTTATACTGATTAAATTAAAATTTCTAAAGCATTGAGTCCCACTACCGAAGTTCAGAATAAAGTTAAATTAAGTTGGACAGTTATCTCCCAAAAAGACAGTTAGGATCTGCTCTACTAAATGTTATCTTTGAGGGCTATTTTGACTCAATTAATCCCACAAATTTTGTTCCTCTTAATCCAGAGAAAAAGGTTAATAAAGATTCTATTGTTCAGACCAGCTACCCAAATCCAGTATCATCATTTCATCTTGTTCACCCTACAGAGCCTCTGCTGCTACAGCTACACTGGCAAAACTACGTTGGCAGAGCCCCCTAGTGTAGAGTATATGCTACTGTAAAGATTCGGGGCTTTTGCTTGCTTTAAAAAGAAAGAAAAGAAAAACCAAACAACAAACCGAGCTGACTAAAGCCCCTCTCCTCTAGAATATATTGGAATATGTACTGTGATATATAAAGGAAAAAAGGTATGTGTGGTATGTGTGTACTAGCACAGTTTATAGCCTTTGTGATTTATTTTTATATGCGTTATAAAGGAAACCGATCTCCAGTAATGCACTAGAAGAAAGGTGAGATACAGAAGTTCATTATTTCAAATTTATAAACAACCCTAGCATCAGTATTACTGAAGTGATGCAAAAAACTTCAGAACTGCACCTGTCACAAATTGTTTGGTGTCTGAACACCAACCATGTAAAATAACAGCATTTAGAAAGTTCCATTATCCTACATTCATTATGCTACACCTGTTTCATTTGATGAATTATTTGACAACAATAAACCTAAGATGACAGAAGTATTGTTTGCTGAATGAGAGAGTGAAGAAAGTGACAAGAGGGATATTAAGAAAATAAACTCTAGCATTACTATTTCCTTTTACATAAGTAATACTGGGAAACATCAAACCAGTAATACTTGATACCAATTCTCTATTTACCATGCAACACACTGCAAAAATCAGCAGCAACACAAACTGTATCCTTCTCTAACCCTGTAGCACAAACCAGTCTCTAGAAGGCAACTTGGACAAGATCCTGCTAACAGCAAAGATCTTTATCACTTGCAATAGATGCCTGTTCCTCTAGTAAGCAGAAGAAAACACAGAATTTCCAATAACAAACACACTGCTGAATCTGATTCAGCAAGTTTAACATCCCCCATACAACCAGCAGCTTCCAGTCCTCCCAACACCGTTATTAGTAGCACGTCAGACTGAAAAATGGCAGGAGAAACGGGAGCTCGCTTTTTTCCTTTCTGCCAAGAAGCACAAAAGAGACTTACTTTGAAACCAGCACAGCAGCTGCATCTCGAGCCTTATCACTGACAACCAAGTAACACTAAAGGTAAAAGAAAACTAACTGTAAAAGCATTCATACATGTAAATTTCATAACAACTACATAACAACTTTGTACATGAATATACTACTTAATATTTGTGATTACAAACATTATTATGATTACGTATATTATGTAATTATTATGGTTACAAGCTGACCTTAAGATCTTAAAAGAATTAAATTTCCCATTTAACAAACCATATCTCAGACAACAAAGTCTCCCTTCTAGTGAGCATGTTTAGCTTTACTGAAGCCTTAATTTACGGTCATATTTGTGCTACTACGCGCCTACAAGTGATAAGCCACTTAAATACTGCAAGTGTTAAAAGCATAAGCTGTTCAGGTGTTTGTGAGGAGGGGGTAGTTGTTTATTTTCATCTGGCTGACAAGTTAGCCAGTTTGGCTTACGTGTAGTGAAACTATTATCTTTGTTGAGAATTCTTCACAGCTTCCAATGCTACTCATCCTGATAAATTGCTAATTTCCTATATAAATCACCAAATATGGCTTTCAGAAAAAGCTAGCTAGTATTTCCAAATGCTAAAAGCTGTTAACATAATCAAAAGCATGCATTTGTATCAGATGGTCACAAAACAAGATAGTTTATCACTCCAGGGAAAACAAATAACAGTCTCATCTGACAATAAAGCAGCAAAGAACATACGAAGATTCCAAAACTATGGAGAAATTCTTTACAGATTAGATCGGGAAAATACGGGCTTAAGTAATATAGTGAAAAGACAGTAATATATTACATATTGAAAGATTAAGCCTAAGAAAAGTATCACAGGTTTGAAGTATTACAATATGTATTATACTTACTTTTGCAATTTTAAGTATGCGATCCATTGTTGGCATACGAGCATGCCCTTCCTCAGAAATATTTCCATCAAACCGGGCCAGATCAAAAGGGATTAAGCATATCATGGAGAGCCATAATAAAAGCATATAACGAGTTTCCCAAGTCTGGAAAAGAATGGTAAAACAATATGCACTCTATTTTCTGGAACATATTCCAACAAAGTGCCCAGAGCACAAACTCCCCGAGCTCCAAGGAACTTTCAAAGTCAGATGATGAAGAGAAAACTCCGAACCTGAATGCTCTGAAACACCAAAGGAGACAGAACTACGAAAGATTCCAAACAGGAAAATGGTAACAAAATTAATGGACTCTCCTCTCTGAATCTGAAATCCAGATGAGTTTATTTACTTATGAAAGGAAAACTGCATGTTGCCGTTTTCATGTTTTCTCTTTCCCTCAGCCCATTTGTGCCCCCAGTCACAAACATGAGAGAAATACATTCTTCCTCCTAATTTCTGAGATATTGTTTTCATGGGTTTACTGAAACAACTTTAGATCTGTATGGAGAGACAGACAAGGAGGAACTTTTATAAGCTTTAAAGCTGTATAACTAAAACAGCTGCAAAATGGTCAGAATTGATAATGTTTATTAAAAATCTACTTTAATTTAGAACAGTAATACAATTATTGTCTTCCTATCCATGATTTTTATTACTTATAACAGATCATGACTCTTAAAATTAATGTCTTCATAATTCTTCTTTTTCCTTATTCAAAAATATAACACTATGAACTACGGTATCTTGGAGCTGGACTCAATGATGCTTATGGGTCTTTTCCAACTCAAGATAATCTATGATTTCATATTTTCAACTGACGCTTAAAATTATTTGCTTAAATACTTTTTTGAATCAGAATTCTGGCCCAGAACATTCCCAGCTAAATGAAACTTCAAATTAGCGCACATAATGAAGTTTTCAAACTGCAAACAGGTAGAAAAAAATTGAATTTCTGTGTTATTTTTCCACATCTAGAAATATATTCTCAAAAGGTAAAAACCCAAGCAATTCATGCCTCATGCCATAGCTGAGCGATTTCCTCCGATATTCACCTCCCTCCTTTCAAAAAGAAAAGGTAATAAAAAAAAGTAAAGCCCTCAGAGGTCTGAAGAGAGATATTGGGAGGTTGAGAGTGAATAAAATATTTTATGAAATTAAACAAAGAAAATTAACTATCTTCTTCATTTTCTCATCAAAATAAAAGCTCTCGTATCAACTCTGACAAAACCCAAAGGTTCAAAAACTTAAAATACTCCATTTCCTGTGATTTAACTTTTATGACTTCAAGCTAAATTAATGTGACTGCTAATGATATGCATAGCAGAAACAGCATTTTTTAGTTACTCCTTTTAGAAGCTCAGTATCTTTCACTGCCTTTCTTACTACTGTTGTTTCAATTCATTTGTTCCCTTATACGAGTGGTTAGATTTTACTTGTACCTCAACCGCCATCACTTCTAAATCCTTAGAACACAACCCATTAAAGAAAAACGCAAGACCTCTCCTTCAACCAGACATTTCTCTTCTGACAAGATGACAGTCAAAACTGTTCTAGATATTCAGTTAACATTGGACAGGGTGCATGACTGCTTTACACACTTTTTTCAAGATTTATTTTCTTATGTCTTTCATCAGCTTTTTCTGTAGGAGACATAAAAGTTAAGCAAAAAGTACAGCAAGTTCTCACCTCAGAGTCTTTTGGATTCTGGTCTCCAAGCATATCCAAAACCGGCTGTAGATCACCTACTTCATGAGGAAACAGCGGGAGGAAGAGTTTGTACCCTCTCACCTATAGCAGAAAGTATCAAAATTTAATTAAGCCATCCAGCATCAAGTACTGAGGAAAAAGACGAGACCCTTTGAGGAGCTTCTTGTTTATGATCCTCATGTAGTAAGAACAGTAAGGATATGAATTAAGGTCTTAAGTACCTTAAGATTTTTGCATTTTTACAAACTTATTAAGAATTAATGAAATTATAATTCTTTAACTTTAAAGCAAGGGACCTCTGGAGATCGTTTGGTCCAGCTCTCCTGCTAAAGCATGGTCACCTCCAGCACGCTGCCCAGGCCCATGTCCGGCAGGGTATTGAGTATCTTCAGGGATGGAAACTCCACAACCCCTCTGAGCAACCTATTCCAGTGGTCAACCCTCACAGTCAAAACTGTTTTCTTATGCTCAGATGGAAATTCCACAATCCATCTAATTCTTCATCATACTTTACTCTTCTTTTTAACATTATGACTCTTGTTTTATCACTTAGTATCTCAGTATCTGTAATTTTTTTGCATTCAGACCCTGATTTTTCCTACTCCGGATCATTAAGCTATCATGAATCTCATAAAAAAGAGAACTAACCTTTCACAGTACAGTTTAAAACATTTCATTGCATTACTCAATTATTTATTTCACTACTTTTTAAAATGTGGATTTTTTTAAAGTTATTTAAATAGCAAAGAAAATATCGGGGATTTACACATTTCAGTTACAGAACATTAAATTTGAGGGTTTTTACCTTTGTAATGATGTAAAGAAATTTAAAAGCCAGGTGAACTAGTGGGGGAGGAGAATCATTGTTCCGTACTATATCCAACAACGAATTCATCATCCACTCTAACGAAATGAGAGAAAAAAACCAAGTGAGACTACATGCAGTGAGCTTACAGTTTCTCATACTTTTAATAAAAAAGGGGGAGATAGCAGTCACATTATATAAATAATATCAACCACAGAAATCTTGTAACGCAAACATGGACCTTCTAGTTTAACAGATTTTCAAGTATATGCACAAAAAAGTATTTAAAAATGACATCCTACCCAAGTGGCGATCCAACAAGTGAGGTTGCTCCTGGTACTTGTCCATTATACCTGAGAAGGAAAAGATACCTGTAATAAGTTATTGAAATTAAAGAGTCTTGCAGGCATTAATTGGAGATACACCCCTGATGCTAGACAGCTTCAGCTTAAGATTTCAGTATCCTTTAGCTAAGCGCTGCCACCACCTGTAAGCATGGTCAAAAAGTAAGAAAATTACAGGGAAGTAACTGTAAAAATACAGTCTGTCCACTTTTGTAGTGCAATCATTTACATTGAATCATAAACTCCCTTCCAGGAGTCTCTCAAATGACCATGGACAAATCTCACAGCGAGATGAGACAAGCAATCACTCCATTTATGGCTGCCCTTCACTGCAGAGCTCTTTGTGGCTCTCCGTTCCCAAGCACAACTTACCAGCACACCATTTCTGATGGGACTCCACAGACAGAGGACATTACACCACTACAGGCTCTGCCACTCCAGCTGAACCAGCTGCACTCCTACCCAAAGCAACCAGAACGCCGCTTTACACCTTTCTGCCTCGCCGTTCGCACCTTCTTCACGAACATACAGAATCCTACTAACTTTTCACACTGTTCCATGTCAAATTACCCACTGTCTTTAAAAGATATCTCAACATCAAGAACTGTAGTAGCAGAACACTTTTCCAACCCTGAGGCTAATACAGCCATGGGGAAATTCCCGCTGGTCACACTGGGTTTCACCACAAGGCTATCTTCCTTCCCATGCCTGGAACGTATTCAAAGATATAGTTCTACCACTAAGGATCTGTACTGAAACAGGGTATAGGCATTATAAAATTCTTATCTCTTTGTTTTGAGCTATCTTACTATACCAGAAAAAAACTAACAACCTACTATTACTTTGCAAGTGAAGGTGCTCTTCACAATTCTCAGAGCTAGCTTTTTATTTTGCAATTAAAATTATTCGGAAAATTATTCAGCAACGAACAAAGAATCCTCAACACATTTCATCCTGTAGCTATTACTACCTGTGCTCCTCAAAACTTTTCACATTACTTACTTTATCTTGCTGCCAGTAACATGTTATCTTCCCGTTGGGAAGTGACTTGAGGAAAGACAAATTGAAACTGAATATTAAAAAAAAAATTAATAACATCTTGCCACAGTTTTTAGAAACAAAAGCATTTCAATTTAAACCTAGAATCAACGAAAAGCAGCTACAGAAATGAAAGCTGGGTTTCAGAAGAGATCATCAATGATCCAGTATTGCACTGGAGATTGCCTGGGTAATTTTAAATATTTGGTCAGAAAACAGCTTTTCATTTGGGAAACTAAAATACCTTCTTAACCTCTCCATTTTCCGCACTTGCTTCTCTCTCAAACAACTTTGCTCTCTATCCCTTACCTCCGCTGCTCACATTAACACTTAGATTTAAGACATAACACAACTCCAGCGGTGCTGACCAGTGGATGACACTGCAGAACCACTTTCAAGACACCAGCCAGTCCAACAGCATCCTTGCAGTAACTTGTGTAATTCCACTGGGATACCATAGTGCTGTCTGCTATCAAGAGGGAAGCCTGAGCTCCTAATCATCAACTTCCCATTGTAATTAACAATACCTTAAGCTGCGTACAGATAACATAACTAGTGAATATGAGAAATTCCATCATCGCTCAAAGCAGTAGCTCTCAAGCAGAAGTGCAACTTAACGGCAAATTCCTTATCTTGCCAAATTGTTTTCCCAGATCACAGTCCGGTAATATAAAATAAAAGCCTAAATCTAAATGCTGAAGAGAATGAACTGAAAAAATGTTCTTCTAATGCTATTATTTCAAAAAAGATCTTCCTAAATTTTCCTACAAAATTATAGCTACAGACTAAACGATCTTCCAAACTTCTAACAGTTCACAAAAAAATAAGCATCACATGGTTTTGTGAATCCTTTGGAGACCTGCATTAAAATCTTCTGTAACTGAACATTTCTGCGGTATCTGGATATAGATGAAAGGTATTCCCTAAGCTTCAACATTATATCCCACACATTTAGCCTGTTACCATATTTGGGACATTTTGCCCCAAAAGAATCAAATGATACCTTATGACATTAAATATTATAACCAAATATTGAACAACATGTACAGCACCGATCAGTTTTACGTTTACTGGGCAATTACATGAATGCAGGAAGTTTATAAATACAATGTAAATACACAGAGATGGTATATGTGATATAAAAGACAGAGAGGCAAAGTGAGATCATTGGTTGGAGAAGGTCATGGCCTTTCAGACACCGAGATTTTTTTTTCAGTAATGGCTTCTCTATCCCATCCAAGTCTGCCATTTCACCTGTGCTACAGAACAATCAACACAAATATGAGTGTTCTTGCTGCTACTTTCTGAACAGTTACATGTTCATCATTAACCTCCTCAGACGCAACAGTTAAGTCAATTGAGTATAAATCTGCTGAGTAACTTCTGCAGGGCCAGATTTCCAAAATTGGGGGATTCTGGCTTATTGCCTGCCTACCTCGCTGCTTTTTGTCAAAAACACAGACACTGGATCAATATTTTAACAGTAAGTTTTTGCAATTTCACTGTTTTTTGCAAAAGTACTTTGAAAATGCTAGTCCACTTAATTTGACTCCTAAATACGTGAAACTTTGAAATAGCTTTTGCGCATCACCTGGTCAGACTATTGGATCCAATACACAGATGTGGATTGTAACAGGCTAATGACCTAGGACACTGCTACATGCACCTAATTACACCAATTCTACATTCAGCTGTGCTCTAGAAGCAGAATAGCCTTCCATGGCA
This sequence comes from Arenaria interpres, assembly GCA_013399435.1. NCBI lineage: Eukaryota > Metazoa > Chordata > Aves > Charadriiformes > Scolopacidae > Arenaria > Arenaria interpres. Next base: position 53,638 of record VXAK01009505.1, read on the forward strand.
CAAAAGCTCAGCTACTAAGTCAGATCCAAGTTGCCTCCACTCAGAAAGAATTACATGATCTGTATGGAGTCAGCTATCTTTTATATTTCATGTATAAGTAAAAATACAAAACGACCACTTTAAAGGGCAAAATGTATGCATTTTTAACAAGTAATTAGGTACAAAAATGGCTTTGTCAGACACACAAACTTTAACTAAATTATTATCTGCATTTAAATAGGAAACTGGAGACTAAACACAGGTCAGAATTCAGATTTTTTAAATTCAAGACTTGGGTCTCTATTTACAATAGTTAAATACCACGTAATCATGGACTATCTATCTGGAAAACAAAGTAAGTAAAAAAAATAAATCCAAACTACCTGTTGATAAAATTCCGGCATTATCACTAATACAAAATTAGCGGTTTAGTCCTTTTTGGTAATAAATTCTTTCAAGAGACACAAGAACACACTCCCTTAGGATGACGTGCTTACCTATGAATTTTTCCATTGTCATTTCTCGAGTCACCAGATCCCCAAAGACTCCCTTCAGGTTACCGATGAGCCCCCGGACCTCCTGGCTCTCTGTGAAGCTCTCCAGGATGTTTCTCGTGGTGATGACACCCGGCTCCTGACTCCTGCCGTCCTCTGTCTCCGGCCCCACTCCGTCCATCTCGTCCAAAGCCATGCCCGAGGCCGCCCGTCAGCGCTCCCTGTCACAGCTGGGCACAGTGACAGCTCGTCAGTCACGACATCCCTCCCTCAGGGCCAGGCTGAGGCGACCCCTCCCTCAGGCGGCAACCCCGCTCCTCACACACGGCCCTGCCCGCCGCCATGCGGCCCACCCCGCCCCTCCCCGCCAGGCGCCGCGGGGCGGAGGCCCGACCCGGCCCTACCTTTTTCCTCCCCAGCCGTCCCACACGGCCGGCGGCTCTCGGAGGTGGCCGGCGACAGCAGCGGGGACGGCGAGCAAGGCCCTCACCCC
>VXAK01009505.1:63297-82068 GCA_013399435.1 Arenaria interpres
CAAATTAAAAAAAAAAAAAAAGCAGCCAAAAATAAAAACCAAATCCCCAGATAATGTTTCAAAATGCTTTGTTTCCCACAGGCTTTTATAGCTCTACTTTAAAAGTAAAAATCTTTAGAAACGTTTGCTAGAATGAAAGGGAGAGGTGTGCCCTGGGTCCTCTCTCGGCTCTGCTGAGAGCTGCTGGTATTTGTAGTTTGGACCCGTTTTTCTTTTTTAAGCTCTGTGAGCGCATTGGTAGAAGAGGTCATTTTTAAACCAATCCACTAGAGGGAGTTTAAACGCAACAATACAACTTGCGCACCTGCGTTGTGGCTATTGAAAACGTGAAAAACAAAGTTGCAGCCTATAAGGATGACAATCAAATCATGCTGCTGACCCTAAGTCCGTCACCAGAAATTTGTGGAAAGGTTGACAGGTTTTTTCTCTGCTTGTAGTTGCTTTGTGTGGACTGGATTTCTGTTGTCATCACCGAGATCTTTAGAACACCTTCCCTTCTTGGGACATAATTCAATCTCTTGTGAGACAGTAAAAAGATTTTTATTGCCTGAAAGTGCCCTCAAGTCAGAGCAAGCTCGATGTGCTCAGGGCTGGACATTATCAATTGAAAATTCATAGAAAAAGCATCAAACTGGTAATAAAGAAATTTGGGGTACTACATACTTCTCCAGATTTAATGCCATCTTTAGGACATGATTTCACCTTTTTATCTCCTTTCACAATCTGTAACAGACAGAAAGAAGATCCTTTGGGTACTCCTGAATTTAATCACTTCATACTTGCAAAGTGCACTGACACCCTCAGGTATAAAGTGCTCAACCTTTAAGAGACGTTATCATAACCCAGACGCTACAATATTAGTTTTAATAACATCTGTATACAGATAACTTCTTTTGGTTCAGTGGCTATAACCAACTCCCAGCAGATTACAATTCCGTGGAAAAGGCTGCAGTTCTTGCTCTTGCTTGGAGCAGCAACGCCTACCATCTCCCCAGGGAATTTCTGGATTCTGCTGTCACCGCTGCACTGTGCTTTCATGCATTTATCTGTCTCCTCACTATTGATTCATATGAGCTATTTGGTTTTGACAGAAAAAGGAATGATTACCGGACAAATCCTGCCTTCTCTTAGGGAGGCTTTTCACTACATTCACAAATGGTTCCAGCCCTACACGGAGTGAAAAATATTGGTATAATACAAGTTATTTCTCAAACAAGTAATTTCTCAGAACATAGCTCCTTATGGTACACAGAGCAGCTGGAACATAGCAGACCTCAAGGGGACAAAATGGCTAGGGAGGAACTTCGCTAACATCCAGATTTACTCAAATTTACACGTGCACTCAAAACAACTTGATTACGGCTGTAGATCTTGGACAGATTGAGGCAGTTAGTTAATATTACTCATAGTGAAAATGCCAAGCAATTTGAGTTTCAGGGTATAGGAAGCCCTAAAGAGTATCCAACTATTAGAACAAGGGTCTCCCGCTGCTGAAAGGCGGGAATCATACCTTGGGTTGCAATGGAGCACCTGGAGGAAGGAACAAATTTTTTTGGCAACAAACTAAACAACAACAAGCAAGGACCTTATTTCCGCATAGTGAAAGATACTCTAATTGTTTTTTCTATTTATGTGTTAAGGAGGAAGAAAAAAAAAAAGCAAGCTCCAAAACACAAAACAAACAAGGAAAATGGATCTTCATCCACAATATTACTACTGACCCCAAAAGCCATGGACTTCTCTCCTACAGTTTCCAGTGAAGATGCCCATAGTTACGGATTGTAGCACTTTTTCAGCATTCCGACATTTTGTTTTATTTTTGTTGAACCAGAAACAGGACTGTGTTAAACCAAATACATTGCATCACTTCCACACCAGCCAAGAGACAGGAAAGCCGCCTGTTTGCTTCCGCGCTGGATCGATCTTGAACTAGCACCGCGCAGGTGAAAGGCCCAGTTTCCTAACGTTTTGTTCACATTCTTTTCAGACAGGAAACTCCAAAACACCCCCGTTTCAAACACTGGAAGTAAGACAACTCAAAAGCATCCCAGATGGGCTCGATGGAACAGGGTGCTTCCAAAGGCCCCCGCGGATGCCGGCTCCTCGCAGGGAGAGTTCAGCACCACGGCCAGATCCCAAAGGGCACCAGTGATGGCGGCAACCGCGGGAGAGAAGCCGGAGAGGAGACGAAGGACCCTCCGAGTGAGTTGTCAGGCTCCTGGTTTGAGACCTGTCCTCCGAGTTATGCTTACAGTGGAGTTTGTAACTGTTTCATTTCCCACCTCCTGTCTTCTTGTTTTGCTCGCAACTGCTTCTAACGTGTTTCCTTTCAAAGGCTGTCCAGGAGACAGACATTCACCAGAGCTATAAGGAGAAAAAAAGGTTGTTTACTTCTCCTTTTGGGAGTAACGGTATCTAAAGAATCATAGGAAACAAAGAAGCTATATAGAACAGTGAAAGCCAAGAGCAAGAAAAGACTTCCATCATAAAAACCTCCCTTCCTTTGACAGCAGTTATATTTTCTCCGTAAAGAACTGTCCGAGGACAAGTAATTCAGAGCTCCTTTAATCTTATAAATCTGATCTTCAGTATAATTGCACAGACTGTAGCTCTGTACACAATATCAACACAATTTCAGTGCATTTTTGGAGGTTTCATTGAAAAGTGTGTTGAGAGCAATTGAATATTATTTTACAAAGAAAAATAATAAAGCTATTGTGATTCTGCTGTGGCTTTGTTACCAGAAATAAATTTCCCCCTTAAATCTTGTCACAAACAGTGCCTGCAAGACAAGGTAATTATATACCACTTCCCACCCGCTTTTACTCCTGCTAGAACAGTCCAGCAGCAGTTAAAATCACCAGAGCTATTTTGGAACAACAGTGAAGACAAAAAGCAGGAACAAAAACAGTACTAGAGTGAAACATTCGTATCTGCAGGCAGCTTTTCCAGCTGGCAGCTCTCCATGAGGATGAAAACTAAGTCACCCTGAGATGTAGGGTGCGGAGAACTACAAGCAATTCAGCAAAAATATGGGTTCTTGTACAGAGGTTCAAAATTGATGTATTTTCATAATGAGGACAGTCAAGCCATGAAACAGGTAGACTGGAGAGGTTGTGCAGCCTCCATCCTGGGAGGTTTTCAAGACCAGACAAAGACCTAAGTAACCTGGCCTGTCCTCCCAGCTCATCCTGCTCTAAGCAGGAGATGGAACTAAGTGACCTCCTGAGATCTCTCCCAACCTGAATTTTCCTATGATCCTAACCATTGAGGCTAGATTTCCAAGCTTCCCTTCTCCTAACTCCTCTCCAATCTTAAAATAAGAAATTAAAGACTAACAAAGACATGCCTAGAACACATAATGCAACAAAATGATTGAAGAGGAGAATTCTAGGAGCAGTGCAGAACTATACAATACATAAGAAAAAAAAAATTACCTTTTAGAACTGCAGCAATTTCTTCTTAAGGGTCCACCATCAGCCTGCCTTCGGAAGATAAGATTTCATCCCCTTCTCCATCCTCTGATTCAACTGCTATCTATAAGAACTCAAAACCAAGGGATCCGTGGTACAGTAGAGCTTGCTGTTACAACCCATTTGTATTTCTCTCTACACCCCTTCCATTTTTAACTGAAGCACAAAATAGCTTTGAAAAAGTGAGCAGTATATCCCTTAAATTAAATCTCTACATACAATTGTTGATATTTACGTAATTTGCATACAACACAATTTTCCTTCAATCACAAAAATATCTTGATTCAGTTCTATTGGGAAAAGGTGATCTTTCAAGACTTACCATTTATCACTCAAATCTATGACTGACAGAAAATCCACCTTCATATCACTTTTCATCTTCTAACGCTAAAAGTATTTAGGTATTTTATCAAAATAAACACGTTGATTTGTTGAACTTTTCTAAACAGAATGAACTTGTTAAATAACTTCTGACTTCAGTGTGAAGGCATATGGAAATAAACTGTTAAGGAATTGAACCAGATTAAATATTGGCTAAAATTCCACAGCACTTTTTCAATTGGCTGCACTAAGCAGCATTAAGTGTGGGTGAATGGGATAAGGATACGGGCACAGACATAACATTTCATCAACAACATCCAAAGAGCTGGTACAATACATAAAGTTTGAATGCACATATAGGACCTCAAACAATACTGTAACGGAACAACCCGTAAATTTGCTTCAGTGACAGGCTGCTCCAGATTAAAATCTCTGGCTACGTTCCCATCAACACCTGTGAAGCACATAATTCTGTAACAAACTAGAGACCTCTGACAGGTCAGAACAAATAGCTCCCCAAGAACGGACGCAATCTGTAATGTTCTACTTCAGAAAACAGAGACAACAATCATCAACTGGGAAACTTTTTATTTAAGCAATGAGGTAAAAGTAAAAGCTATTCTACCAAGCAAGGCTTTAAAACCTTTTGTAGCAAAAGTTAAACAGCCAGTGAGAAGAGTAGTAGAATTAAGGAAAGTTATATCAAGTGATCGTCTTTTCTAAGCTTGCTTCCCATTTGTGTAAGTAACTGCAAAAACAGCAACTAAAAAACCCTCGGTAATTTTCAATAGCCAATGAAAAACATTTTTAATTCATTAAAGTCATTCCCAAACACTCAAAATGCTTGTTAGGAATCATGCACCTCTCTCACCTACCTGGTACGCTCGCACTGAAATCTCATTACCAGCCTATATCAAAAGGAGTACAACGTCAGTATCTCCAGCTGCAGGTACAGCCGAGCCACCCTTAAAGAACTTCTGATAGTGTGAGGTGGAGCTGCTGCTCTGTTATATTTTAACTTCCTTTGGTTTCATGTCTCTTATCCCAAGAGCTACAAAGTGCACTTAGTGGGGACTGAAAAAAACGTTAGTTTATGGCACCTGTAGTGGAAACTACAAAAAATTTAGGTGAAGCCTGTACCACAACCAGATGGCATTATCCTGTGAGCGGTGACAACAGTCAAAAAGTACATCTTCTCTCTGTATGAGTGAGAGCGTACCTCTTCACAGGATGTGTACTTGAAAAAAAGTCTTTAAGAATGCACACTATTGGGCAAAAGCTTAATCCAAAACAAAAGAAGAGAGCTAGTTCTGCTAAAATCAAAATTGCTGTAGATAAGAGCCCACTGACCAGCAAGCACAGAACAGCCTACAAGGATGCCGTGAGGCACCAAAATGCACGTCAGAAAAAATTATAAGCATTTTCACACAGTTTTGTAACAGAACAGGAAGCAGTCTCCATCCAATAGAATCACATTAGCATAATGAATAGCAAGTCCAAATCATTTTTCACAGTTCCCATGATATAATTTTCTTCTTGACTTTCCAAATATTTTGTTAACATTGTTCTCATGCACATAACTGGACATGGAGAGCTGAGAGGTGGGGAGAGCATCAAAAAGTAACGAGCAACTTTTTCAGCCATCTCCTCGGTAACTGAGAAAAGCAATTCTCCATTTCACAAACACTACTATAATTAGGTCTTCCATTGGGGTACAAATGCAATCCCTGGTATTTCTCTACTCTGAAGCACAACTGGTCCCTAAGAAGGAACTTCTTCCAATTTACACTTGAGTGCTTGATCTGTATTAATTTGTCAAGTCTCAACCATACAACGCTTTCTTAACACAAGCAGATCTTTTGTGCAACTGAATAAACTCCTTAGCTATTTCCCTCATAAAGGTGTTCCCAGCTATCCTAAAAAAGGGATGACTACATTACACTTGGTATTTAGCAGGAATCACTGATTCTAGGTCTTTAGCTGTGCAACAAGGTCAAGGGTCTAATAGCTTTTTTAAACATTACTACTCCTGTAGTTGCACCACCAAGTATGGGGTTTTCCAAGCAACATAGGAAGTCTCCTACTTCAGCAGGAAGTCACTTTACAAGGTTTCTCATAATGTTTAGAGAAGACCCTCTGTACCCTGTACCAAAATGGTTCCAATGGTTCATGTAGTGAAAAAGCTGATAAAGCTTTAGGCGTTTCTCAAACCCTGCAGCTTTGGGAATTTTACTGTGGTAAGCAGAGTAAAAAGAACTGCTGAAGCCACCAAACATCCCAGCTATTGCAAGCTCATACTCTGAATGGCCGTAGAAAGAAGCCGGATCGAAGATAATTGGACCAGAATCATCCTCAGCTACATTTCCGCCCCAGAGATCTCCATGCAGGAGAGCAGGAACAATTTCTACATCACAGAACAAACTGGGAATCTTCAGCTGCAGGGGGAAAAATGTAAGACACGTAAGTACTACACTTTAAAGTGAATGATTACAAAATTTTATCTGCATACAGGCAGAGCATGAATGAAACTTCTTAAAAGTCCATTAAAAAAAACCCTGCAACTTGAAACAGCATAGGACCTAGTCAACAGAGGTGCTAAGAAAATAAAGAGGATTTCTATTTTTCATAAAAGCCAGCAGCAGGAGAATAGTCAACCAAATGGTTTTTAGCATTAAGAAAGTAAAAAATTTAAAATGGGATTCGATGCTGCAATATTGACCAGCTTTAATAACAACCCCAACCACCCAGTTCATCATTAGAAGGCTCAGGAATCTCTCACCAACCTTGAAGAGATGCCTACAAATAGCTAATACTGCAGTTACTCGAGCAGAGACAAACCTTAAATGAATAGATAATGTGCAGAACAGCACTGCTTGGATACATTTCTCATCAGGAACATGTTAGAGGGAATGAGAAATGTGAACATGATCTAGTATTTCCCAAACAGCAAGGCAAGGTGCCTCTTGGCCCACATTCACTTTGGAATATTAGCATAGGGTGATGTGGCAAAAGCCATTAGACCTTAGAATGAAAAGCATTTTAATCCCTAAAAGCTGGAGTCTCTTACCAACAGGACCTGGAGCATATCAACAAACAGGAACTTTGATTTATGAAAAGAAAATCTACACAACTGATACCTAGCTATCGATATCATGAGAGTTGAGAGAAGTTCTCCTACCTGAAGTTGTGCCCAAAGTTCTCTCGCTTCCCTGTCTCCTGAATTCTTTTCGATCATGTCCATCTGGGGCTGGATTCTTTGCTTGGCGAAGAAAGTCACCCAGTCATTCTGCCAGTCATTCACCTGATGGAACAGGATTGCAGATGTCAGTTCTACACCACACAAAGCACTGATTTTCTTCTTTTTCAAATAAAGCTTTGGAGGATTATACAGCCTTTGTGCTGATACCATCCAGGACAGTAAATGCTACCATTTAATAGACTGTTATCTTAAAAGATTAAATTAGGGGAATAAATAATTTTCTCAAAGTGATAAAACCCAAGAAACTGAAGAGCTATGAATGTCCAATGCAGCTGTAAGTGCTGTCCAAAGCACTAGTTTCCTTAGCAGGCTGAACAGTTTTTTTCTTTTTATGACTCCACAGAAATAAGTCGATTTCCATTATGATCATTTTGGCCCTTTGTGTCACTGAAGGGAAAATAAGATAAACTTAAAATGCTATCAGTCTGATGAAGTACAACCTACCTGTGGGAGATAGCCACAGCAGGTAACTGTATGAAAGCCAAATTGATCCACAAACTGGACTTCCATTTGCCCTTGACCTTTACCTTTCAAACCAAAGACAAAAATCCAATACTAATGACAAGATTCTAAGTATCTGCAATGCAAATGGACCTTAAAAACTACGCAAGGGTACAATTGCTGCTTCTACTGAGAATAAAAAAAAAATTGCACCTTAACACTCTTTTTGTTACAATGATTGTCGCTATTGGTTTCTAAGTTTAAAGGCTGATATAAAACAGCTATATTATAATCTTCATAATCATATTTTGAGGTAGCATATCTCCTCTGACATCATGTCCTTGCAGAAACTGTTGTTCGGGATGCCAAGGGTCCCAAATTGAATAAACATTTTGCTTACAGAGATCCAAATAGATTGAACAAAAGCAAAAAGACAACCCCCTGCCTGGGTGTTTCATCCAAATCTATTTTCATAATATCTTAGTGGAAGAAGACAAACTTATCCTGAAACAACAAAACCTATTTTAAGTATTTTGTAGATTATTATTAACTAGGTTAAATTTACAAACAGCTGTGTACTGTACCAACTGTGCTCTCTTCTTTCTTCAGCTTCTCTCCAAGCTGCTGGTTATGAAGGTGGAGATCAGCCAATTGTGTTCCAAGCTTTGCTGAATGTCTAAGAAACAAAAGTATTCTTAGCAACACTGACACATGAATGAATCCAGTTCTTGATATTCCAGGAGTTACTTGAAAAGGTTTATCAAGCAAATAAAATAAGTTCTGCATCTCTAACATTTTCAAAATTTTCCAGTTATAAACACCTCCTCTTCCTATAAAGATTACGTATTAACATAGAACAAAGTGTACTTACGTGGTTGTTTCTGACAACACTATTAAAAGTGAAAGTGAGAAGCAATCATAAATTTAGTAACAATGAGAAACTATCAGTTCTAATTTCTGTGTGATATCACTTCTATATGAACTTTCAGTAAAATATCTGTAAGAAAACTATGCACAACGTGTTATGCTGTGCTTCTTTTGGAGGGGGGGCGGAAATAGAGCCAAACAAGATTCATCCTCCTCTTTATATTTGTCTCTGGCTTCTCTCTAAAAGGCCTAGAGGATGGAAGAGTCAGGTGGGCCTTATCTATTTACCTATTTTTAATAAAAGCTTATCTTCTACACAGTTCAGGAAATTTTACAGTTCCCTGCTGCACAACTTCCCAAATATATCTTGACTTGATTCAAAAAAAAAAAAACAAAAACAAAAACAAGTTTCCCCTCTAAAAACAAGTGTCCTAATTGTCATAATCGTCACAATTTCTGGTTAAAGGATGCAAAGATAATTTTGTGTTTTACCTGTTTAAGCCTCTCATTTCCAAATGTTCCATCACAAACAGCGTATTGCCCCCTGGCAGGTCTATAACTTTGATGGGTTTGGGCACTTTTATCGTCTGCGTTTTCAGGATGGCTTCCAGACTTGCCATTTCTCCCTCAAACATTCTTCTGGCCTGCCAAATATTAAAGGAAAGCATCAGTCTCTTTGAACACCATTCAGAGGTAAACAAAGTTCTTTCACAAAACCAGTGAAGGCTGTATGTATTAAACAAAAAGGTTGGAGTAAGCGGCTACCGCATGTACCAGATATAGATGGATCCACACCACCAGATTTGACAGTAATTTTGCAATTACAGAAATTTCATTTCATAAACAGACTCTGTGGAAGTGATTTAGGTTCCGGCATTCTCTGTAACCATAAAAATAACTTAATGAGTGTGTTTGCAATTGAAGGAGTGCAAAGTGCTTATATATAAAATGTAAGCAATATTTTATTAATAGATTATGCAGCAAATGTCTAGAAAGCTATGGGCAACATACATCAACAGCTGAGAAACTAGAAGAATGGTGCTGACATTCACAGTCTTCATGACTTTCCTAACAGACTGCTTAGCAATACAGCCAACCTTCACTACAGTCTAATTCGCAGTCACAGAATGATCTTCTCTGGCCTACTTCTTTTGCCTCATGGGGAAAAAAGAAAAAAAAACATGAAAAAAAAAAGACTGCAAATGGAAGCAGCCAAATGCCCCTTTTCGCACTTGTACACACAAGCCCTTAGAATCCGAATCACTACCAACTGCATTTGCTTTGAAGACATTCTGGATTTAGGAACTATTTCTGCAACTGTTATCCACACAGTAAAATCTATTCTCGAGTTGCTCCATTGACATCAGTGACACTAGTCACATGAAGAAACACTACTCTAGAAGACTTAGGCAAAGGTTGCAGAAAAAGGGTATCTGGGAAATTTATGGTATCTGCTAAAAGCAAAAGAAAGGAAATATAATGAACAAAACAGAACCAGAATACTAGCCCTTTAGTACTGATACATGAAACACAGCCAAAGGACAATGTGCAACACTGACTAAAAATTCCAAAGCCTACAGGAGATCAAGAATGAAGAACTGCTGAATGACTGAGCCACGAATTAGCTTTGTTCAGAGGAAATCGGTAAATACTGTATCTCTGTCTAAAGCATGATAATAGGTTAAAGTCAGCTGCTAACTTTTAAAAGAGTAAAAAAACCCCAGCATTTTCTAAAGAAACTGCTGATATACACTCACTGCTGCACACACAGCACAGCACTGTAATACAGTTTGGCAGTTTGCTTTAATCAGCACCCAGAATCCACACACTGGCAAAGGCATAGAACATTAAATGATTACTGAATAGAAAATCCATCCAGATCTTTTTTTCCAAGCCCTATCTTGTAGCTGGACTGTACACCTAAATACACAGTTAACAAAGACCTAAGTGGAAGTGCTCTGTTGCTATATAATCCAAACTACATTCAGTTTAACGTAAAGCAGGAAATCCCTTCCATATTTCCCCACGTTATCACCTCAGCGCATCCATCCAGCTCCCTTTTGCGGTCAGAAGGCTCAGCCAAATTTGAAATGGATACAGTTGCACACATGCTTTCAAAACCATCAGTTTGCTATTAAAGGCAAATACAAGTTCTGACTTCTGTTCTTCCAGCGAAGCTTTTCATTTGACAAACGCAAACACAGAGTACCTTTAAAGTAAATTCCACTTGATCTCTGCTTTTGCAAATAAGGATGCCACGCAGGTACGATGCGTTATACTCATCATTCAGCCTGGAGAAGAGAAGGCTCCGGGGAGACCTTATAACAGCCTATCAATACCTGAAGGGAGTCTACAGAAGAGCTGGAGAGGGACTCTTTGTCAGGAAGTGTAGTGACAGGATAAGGGGCAACGGTTTTAAATTGGAAGAGAAGAGATTTAGATTAGATATCAGGAAGGAATTTTTTACTATGAGGGTGGTGAGCCACTGGAACAGGTTGCCCAGGGAAGTTGTGGATGCCCCATCCCTGGAGGGGTTCAAGGCCAGGCTGGATGGGGCTTTGAGCAACCTGGTCTGGTGGGAGGTGTCCCTGCCCAGGGCAGGGGGTTGGAACTCAATGATCTTTAGGGTCCCTTCCAACTCTAACCATTCTATGATTCTATGATCTCTATCAAATGCAGGTATCTAACTTTTACAGTAGCTGGTACCAGGTATTGAAAGGACAAAGCAGAAAATCTTGATCAGTAATTGTGGACAAATATCATTTATTGAGAAAAGCTCCTTCTTACATGCAGGGAATTACTGGCTTTGTTACAAAGACAGGTGCATATACCCTTGGTAGATGATTTTGTAGGGAATTATGTGCAGGGAATGACTGGCTTTGTTACAAAGACAGCTGCATATACCTTCGGTAGATAATTTTGTGACTTCTGGGTTGCTCCAGACGCTCTCACAGCACACGCAGCTACAGTCAACGCCACCGCTACCCCAGCCGCGGCTGATAACAGCATGCTACTGCACTGCATGCCCTGGGCAAACACCACCGGTACCGCAACAGCAGCCCACCAGAAACGCTGCTTCCCAGCCCAGGGCCTACCCCCGCCGGGCACCCCCGCCACAGGCCAGCCCCCAGACCCGCAGCAGCCGCCCGCCAGCCCCTCAGCGGGCAGAACCCGCCCGAGGAAGCCGGCCTCTAACCCTCTAACACCAGCAGTCCAAGCTTCACCGCCGGAGGCCAGTTAGCGAACCTCCCTCCACCGAGCAGAGGCCGAGCCCAGCCCGCCGCCCATCTCCTCAGCGCGGCCGCCCTCACAGCTGCCTCCCGCCACACGCACCCGCGACCCCGACCCACCTCCGCCTTGGAGTTGCTCTTCACGTACACCCGGCCATGGTCCGTGTCGTAGCTCTGCCCTTGGCTGATGCAGCCTCCCCCCGAGTGCCCCGTCGGCCGCAGCACTGCGGTGCCCAGCTCCCGCTTCAGCGCCTCCTCCATGCTGCCTGCCGGGGCCGGCGCCGCACTGCGCCTGCGCGGAGCGGCTGCGCCTGCGCGGGGCCGCTAACGGCGCGCGGGAGGGGCCGGCAAAATGGCGGCGGCGGCGGCTGAGGTGGGAAGGTTGGCCAGTGGCCCGGGCGATAGGGACTGGCCAAGGGTGAGGGCTTGGTTGTAGGCGCTGGGAAGGGACAGGGGAGGAGCCGCGTCTTCCCGGCTGGTGGAGGGAGAAGCGCTAAATCGCTGCTCAGAGACAGGCGGGGAGGAGCGGGGTGCTGCGGCCGGGCCTCGGGGCCCGAGGGAAGCCGTTGCTGTAGGTGGGCAACCGGGCCTGGGAGAGGCCCTGGGCCCGGTGGGGTTGGGCGGGATGCTAAATAATGGCAGCCAAAATCCCAGCGCTCCCGGGATGTGTTTTGGACTGCAGAGAGCCTGTAAATACACTTTTGTTTGAGCTCATTCCCCTGGGGCTTTTGGTGACTTCTTTCCTGCTGTAGGTACTGAGGATGCACGCGTCAAGGAAAAGATGTTACAGTAGGGCAGTATGTGTAACAAAGGCAATGGATGGTCATTTTAAAATACTTGGATTTAGTGTGCTTTCTGGGCGTTATAAAGGTACATGCTCAAATTCATTGTGTCCTTCAACAATAACAAGAACAGCTGGCTGTTACTGGACTCTGGCCAGCGTAGGTCTGAAGTAAATTAATATATCCTTTCCTATGAGAATTTACTACTTATTTAGCAAGTGACTTCTTATTTAAAATATACATTTCTATGCTTAGAAGCTGGAAAAGTTCTTACTGATCTTTTGTATGTTTCTTTGTTAGCGCAAGATTGTGTACTTTCATTTTCTACTACTTCTTAAATGTCTGTAGTCTCACTGGTTACAATCACTAATTCATCTTTTGCTATTCCTGACAACCTCCCTATTCATTCTACTCATTTGTCTTGCTTGGGGTTTTTAAGAGTATTACTGTGCTGCCTGAGCGATTTAGACACCTATGGATATACACCTGTTTCTAAATAGTAGTTAATACAAATAGCAGTTAAGGTTAATTTAGAGTTATTGATGCATACTTTCAAATTTTAAACTGGATTTTGCTTTAGAAGCTTTCTTTTTGGAAGATTATAGCTCAGAGTCCTCTAACAGTTCCTGTGGAGCAGCAAAATAGCAAGTGGTGAAAGGACTGAAGTTCATTATTTCCAGAAGTCTGTGTACCTTTCCTTTTCAAGAGTTACTGTACAGCTTTCATCTTTCTTTTCTTTTTTTCTGAACTTTGTTCATGTAGAAGCTGGTATTTTGAATTTGGCAGGATTTCTGGATCCACAGCCATCCTGGGAGACTTACCATAAAATTTTTGCTAGGCTTCTATATTTCCGGCTGGTTTTAGAGATGCTGGACAAATCCTGAATGTGCTGTGTTTGCACCAAATCCAAAACTTGCAAGATTTATTAGATATACAAGATGTGCTGCACAATGCTTGTGTGTGTGCATCATGTATTTGCTCTCTTAGAAAGCAATTGATGGATGAACATAGGCAGGAGCCAATGAGCTACGCAGTGCACCAGAAATTTGACATCTCTAATTTGTCAGATTTAGCATGTGTACCAAGGCTATTTGTGTGGCAGATTCATACCAGAATCAGTACTTTTTAGAAGCATTATCAGTCTAAAAAATCTGGAACTGACACACAATAGCTGCAGCTTGGGCTTTTAGCCACTCCACGTATGTCATGAGCATGCTAAGTCTTGCTTGCAGAAGGTTGGTTGGATGATTTGTGTAGAAAGAACTTCTTTGCTGTGAGGGTGGTGAGAGCCTGGCCTGGGTTGCCCAGAGAAGCTGTGGCTGCCCCATTCCTGGAGGGGTTCAAGGCCAGGTTGGACGGGGCTTTGAGCAACCTGGTCTGGTGGGAGGTGCAGGGGTTGGAACTCAATGATCTTTAAGGTCCCTTCCAACTCTCACCATTCTGTGATTCTATGATCTTGCCTTTTGTGTAGCAGAGCAGGGATTTCAGTTAACAATCTTGGCTGTAGAGGGCGTTATAATTTGTGGATGTGACATTGATAGCCTAAAACCGAAGAACCTGTGGCTTACCCAGAACCAGGGATAAATTAGTACCACAAGAGCATGGAAACACAAATGAGAATATGTTTTTGTATGGTGGAATCTATTTTCTGTCACATATTGGCTCTCCTTTTTTGTAAAATTAGCTTTAAACCCTTGTTGCAAGGGTTGGATTCAGATGTCTGCAATGGTCGATGAAGAATGATTGAGATTATGCTGAGGGAGACTTTAAATCTCCATTTGGAGTCTAGGAATCAGCAGCAGATGCTATGGAAAATAATGCTGAGGGTTTTCTTTGAACCTTCCTTCTTATTTAGAGAGCAAAGGAGTAACGTCCACTCTGAGAGCAAGGAGACTTGCTTTCTCATTTTGTAGTTTTTAAAGAACTCTGAGAATAGGAAGAATTCAAAACCTGCATTTTTATTAAATGATACTTCTGCAACTCTTGGGAAATTTGTGTTGTGTCTGATAATTATATTTTATTTATGTCTTCTTTTGACAAGGCAATTAGAAACCAATCAGAATTTGTTAAATAGGTTCAATGGAGTTAAAATAGAATGAAATGTGTGGTTCAGTCTTCAAATACTAAGTCGTAGTAGAATATTCCATACTGTCAGCGGAGAAGTTTGCCATGCTGTGCTGAAGAACAGCATAGTGAATGTTGTAGCAGTAGAGAGCTGTTGCCCTTCATTCTCTAGAATTTAATTGGATTGTACTTTCCGATTGCATCCGATCAGATAGGATGTAACAGAAGTTTGGCCAAAATTGTAATGTCAAGCTCATTAATTTCATGGTGGACATAATCTGAAGGAGGAACTGTCAGCTTGCTTTGCAAATGAGAGGTGAAGTGTTCTGGAAGAAACTCAGCAAGACCCACAAGACATTGCATTCCTGAAGACGCTACAGAGCATCCGTTTGCAGGAGGCCCGGGCTCCCAACCCCTGCAGACACTGGAGCTCAGTGAGAGCCGGGATTTGGGACTTGCTTCTTCACAGATACCCTTTTCAGTGCAGGTTCCAGCTCCAAGCCCTCTCAAGCCTGCTGCATCCCATCTTTGGCCTCTGTGCCATAGATTGCTGTTCCCTATTTGGAATAAACTATTGAGTCAGGCCCCGATGGTGCTTAGAACTACTACTTACCCAGACGCTGAAGCTGTTCGTTCGGTGCAGGTCTGGCCTGCTGCGTGAAGGCAGCGTGTACCACAAAAGGCCATGGGGCAGTGTGGGTTGACTTCGCAATAATCCTTTCTTCCCTGCCTCCTCTCTCTTCCCCCATGTATCATTTATTCCTATTTGAGTATTTTAAATGCAGTATGCTATTCAAACCACCCCTTTTCTCTGCCCTGTTGGGGTTCACCAGCAATATTTATCTTGCTCTGCTGCACGCTGGCTTGCCTGCGAGATCCACAGCGGTTAACTTTCTGTTTAAAATAGTGTTTCTTTCCGTGGAGGAGAAGACAACTGGCATGCTGGGCTGCAAATTATTTGGTGAGTCATCAGTTAATACACACATCCTGAATAAAAAAGCACTGCAGCTGCTAATTTCTGTTTACTGCTTGACAGTATGTACAAGAAGAGAAAAGGTAATTGGTATGTGTAGCCTTTTATTGCTTGGTTTATATATATAACTGGAAAATATGCATTAGGGCTTTTCAGGCTCCAAGCCCCTATTTGTGTGAACATGAGAGAAATGTGCTCTGGGCTCTTTGTCTTTTTACCTCTCCCACATCCCTGGACAGGCTGAGAGGGTGGGTCAGGAAGGATGTAGGACTTTCCATTGCGGAAAGAGATGATTTATAAGACACTCATTGTGATTTGGTGTTAGTACTTGTTTTTCTCTCTATTTCCTTAAACAAAATTTGCTTTGAGAAAGACAAATAGGTTTTTTTAAAAGTTCCTCAGGTCAGCTGTATGAGCAGATAAATGGAAATGGAATGAGAAGTTTCAGTATCAAAATAACAGACTGAGACAGACCTTAGGAGCAGAATTTGGCCATTATTCTGATGTGCAGTGACACTGGGATGGGAACCATTGATGTGTCTGTTCATTTGCAGAGTTAGTGCCTTCATGGATCGGTTTTGAGCAGTTTCTGAAGTGATTTCAGGGCATGATTTAGGATGGAACCTGAATGAAAGTGTGACCAAAGCCAGAGTACTTGTTCCTGCTTGTTGCAGAATCAGAAATCGGAGAACTTTTTCCCAGAGTTTATTGGTTTGGGTTTTTCTTCCTCTCTTTTTGATACTGACTATGCCAGATTGCCAGTGGGTTTTCTTGTTCACTAATTTCTGCCCGTCAACAAAAAGTTCAGGGAAAACATTCAGGGTTTTGGATCATTTTAGTAATAATGAATAAGAAATTGTGCTCTTTGTGAGGGTAAAAAAGTAGTGGGTTTTCCATAAATATAGCTATTTGAGAGTCTTTTTTATCCTGACCAAGAGAAAATTATTATTATTTGCAGTTCTGACTTTCTGTAGAGCCTAGTTCTGTATGGCACAGTAGAAGGGTAATATACATGCCATTATTTCTCCTTTCAGCTGCCCCTAGCCAAGTTATCTTAATGCTTTAAAGTGGGTTAGGAAATGCATTTTCTTTTGTATTATTAAGACGGGTGATGGGTTAAAGATTTGTGGGCGTATTCTAGCTCACTAATTCCTGTATAAAGTATAACCATGAGCTGCCCTCAAAATAAACCTGGGCTTGGCACAGATTTGTGTTCTAAACATGATTACACGTAAATGTCAGATAAGTGGAAATATTCAGGAAAGTGGAAACATTCCAGAACTCTGCTATTTATGGCATCAAAACAGACCTTTGAAAAGCATTAATTCTTCATTTTCAACAACTGGAAAACTCTTTAATATTTTATAATTTAAAAAGAAAGGCAAATGACCTTTAATTGCCAAGTTCTTTGTTATGAAAATGCTTGGGTTTTTTCTCCGTTCTTTCTTAGTGAGCTTTGGGAAAAATCAAACACAGAAAGTTTCAGTAAAGCAAGGTGTGATGATTAGTTTGTACTTAGGCATTTTTGTTAGAGCATCTCAAAGCACTCCGCTGAAATTTGTGGTCAAGATCCCATGCCACTCCTCTGTACTAGATGCAGCAAGTAACTTTGACAGGTCTGGAAACCTGAGGCAGAAAGAATGCGAGTAAGTTGGCCAGGTTTGTAAAGGAAGGCTGTGTTAGGATTGGGACTGGAGCACTGGTTTCCTGGTGCCCAGGGCTGGCCTCCAGCTGTCTAGAAGTTGCTTCCACAGGAAAAGTACAAATGACTACGACGACTGCATTTAGCCTATCTCAAAATAAAAACTGAAATGGAAGTTGCGACAGATGACGCATCTGCAAGAAGAGCACATCTCTCTGTTTCCATCTGTGGGCCTTCTACAGCAAGACGCTGGAGCCTGAGAAACTGTAGTCTCTTGCTGCAAATTTATTATCCCACCTCCAACAGGACTTTGGTTCCATAAAGTGATCAGTGGATTATAAGGAGGTGCAATTATTGGACGTGTGAGTGTGCCAGAGGGAAAATGGCCTGTGTGACACCGGGAACATGGTACTTTGATGCCTAGGGGTGAATGCTACAGGACAGGTTGTACTCTTCTCTTTGCACCGGGTTAAAATTACCGAGGAATGATACAATGATATTCATGAGTTGACATCTTTCTTTGCAATCCTGAAATGAAATAAGAATGTTAAGACTTTTTTTTTCTTTTTTTAAAGACACTAGCACATTGACATTGCATCTTACCCATACAAGATTTTATTAGTCAAGGACTTTGTTGCTGTTCTTTTGAGTAGAAATATAAGGTATAGATATATTTCTATCAACTAGCACTTATGTTTGGCTGCAGCTAATGCAGAGTGTCTGCTGTATTCATTTCCTCTGACTTAGATGTACTTTGGGCAAAGTGTGGGTGGGGTCCAGTAAAACAAGGGCATAAAGACCTTGCGTGAAGTTGTCATTTTTATGTGGAGTGATACTTTGGGTATACGGGGCTATTTTTGATGTTTGTTTCTGTCTGTCTGTCTTTGTACAAATGGGTTTTTGTAGCAGTTTGACACCACTAAATTTTCTCTTTCTGAGTTCCTCAGGGTTAGCAAGATTTTCTTATGGATTTTTTTTTTTACATTATATTTGCTGACAGACGTGCTACAAGCAAAGGACAAGAAGGTCATGAAGGGCCTGGTGTAGAGTTTAGGCAGTAAATATATGCATTTAAGAATTGAGTTTTCCCTGTAAGTTCTTTATCCAGTCGCTTGCAGTTTTGCTCGCTGGCCCGACACCCGGGGTTAGAGGCGATGGCACCTTCTTCTGGAAACCTGCTGGATTTGTTTTAACGGCACAGGAGGAGTGAGCATTTACTCCAGAGATGATGCCTTTCCCCTCGCTCCCTACGTAGTGCGTGTCGGCGCGTGTTGGGCCGCACAGGTGAGGGTGGGGCCGTGGCGTGTATTCCATACAAATACACAGTTATAGCGGAACGTGGATAGCGGGAGGACAACGCCGGCCCACACTGCTGTGGACACGATGAAAAAAAAAAGAATGTGTCTCTTTCAGCTAGGAATATCCTAAAAACCAGACCAAGGGGTGAGGGTGAGGGACTTCCGAGGCTCGAACCCGGGGCCTCGCTATTCCGCGCCAGGCAAAGCGCTCCCCTCCGGCGGGGCGGGGCGGGGCGACGCGACTAAGTGCGATTGATGGGGGAAAGAACCAATGGCCGCCTTAGAGTCCCCTAGCAACTGAGCCGCTGCGTCCCGCTGGGAACACGAGGAAGGGGGCGGTCGAGCTTTGCCTTCCCCCAATGGAAGCCGAGGAGGGCGGGGCTAGTGCGCCTTGGTTCACCAATAGGCGAAGGCGGGGGGG
>VXAK01009505.1:82282-110620 GCA_013399435.1 Arenaria interpres
TGATCGGTCGGGGAGGCCGGGGGGAGCGCCGGGGAGGATGAGCCACGTGGGGAGCCCGGTGAAAGCCTACGATTTCCTGCTGAAATTCCTGCTGGTGGGAGACAGCGACGTGGGCAAGGGGGAGATCCTGGCCAGCCTGCAGGACGGGGCCACCGAGTCGCCCTACGGCTACAACATGGGTAAGGTGTACCCCCCACCTTGGGGTGTCTCTACCCCCCCCGGCTCCCCCCGACGGGGTCCGGACCCGCCCCGGGGTCACGGCCACGCAGGAGGCAAAGGCCACGGCCCGTGTGGCAACTGCCCGGGCTGGGAAATGAGCACAGCTCCTGCTCCTGCTGGTCCCCGGGGCTGGCGGAGCTGCCGGGTGGTGCCGGAGGAGAAGGGGGCGCAGGCGAAGGGGCGCTGAACGGTGTTCTGCTGCGGGAAGCTTTCAGAAAGGAGGTGGGATCGTTGTCGGGGTTTAAAATCCCCGGCGGGTGATCGAAACTGGTTCTGAAGCTCAAGTTTAAGAGAAGTGTCTTAATATGCACGACGTATTGATCGAGGTGACAGGGTTGTGACAGGATTTTTCTTCCTAAGCACTCGTTTCTCCTGTTGTCGTCGGTGAGTCAAGTAAAATACTAAGGAGTAAAAATACCCATCAAAACGTTTTTCTAGTAAACGATCTTTGTTAAACAGCAAAGGTGTTTGCTGTGAAACTGCGCCCACTGAAAGAGCAGAGGAGACTTTTTTTTCTCTCCTTTTCTTTCGCTGTCATGTTCTTAATATCAGAAGAGTAGCCCTTTAAGATCAAGGTTCGTGTTTGTAGTATGTTCTTTCGCTTAAGCTTTTTAAAGGGCAAGACCGAAGAGCCTCATCCGTGCCAGATATCTTCTCCCTGCAGAGTAGGGAGTTGTGAGCCTTGCAGACAGTTAAAACTAAGCGATGGCTCGGGGGAAAGGGGATTTCTAGTTTCCTTCCCTCGCATTCACCTCTTCTCACTCCCCCGATCTTGTTTGCCTTGGAACGTACTGTAATTTCACTTTTTTTTTTTTTTCCCTCGTGTGAATCTACCTTCGGCATATTAAAAAGCAAATTATCTTGTCAAGTTACCCATTGCTTTAATTTACTGCCAGTCTGCGAGCGGTTAATTCGCTGGAAGGGTTTACTTCCTATCTGCTTGTTATTATGCGAGTTCATAGTAGTGACTCACAGCGGAGAGCTGGGGCGAGGGAGGAGAGTTCTCTCCACCATCGCTTGTGAGTCAGACGGTACCTTGCGGGCACCAATGTGTGTTTGGAGATGTTTGCTTAATAGTTCTGCTAACTCGCTCCTCGGGGTGTTGCAGCGTGTTGACGCTTCGTGCTCCTCAGGTGGCTGAGGAAAAGGGACACAGGCAGCTTGGGGGGAGCGTGCCCCGTCTGGCTCTGTTCTGCACACACAACCTAGAGAATAAAGCCTTACGTTGAAGGAGGACTTTATCCTGCAACGTAACTGAGAGAGAGTCTTTGAGCGGCTCCTGAGCTCATCAGTCTTACTTCAGGCTTTTGCATGTAAACCTTGTGATGCTTGTGGTTTTGCTCTTAAAAAATATTTAAATCGTGTGGCTAACATTGTGGCTCCGTGAACAGATTTCTTGACAGCCAAGAAATACAAATATTCTTTTTGAATTATTCTGCAAGTATTTAACTTGTAGCTTGGAAGTTCCTCAATGCTACTAATAACTTCAAAACGTATACATACAGGGCTGTAAGTTTTATGCACTATTTCATGGACTGTAGTCTCTTCAGCAGCATATATTCATCAAGCAGAGCTACACAAGGTCAGGCAAATAGAGTGATTCAGGACCTCGCAGACCCTCTATGCAAAGGGCACAGTTTCACAGAGACTGAAAGAAGTTCTTAGCTCGGAGAAGATGAATGTGTCTGAAGAGAGGGATATGAGTTACAAGGGGAGGGCAGATATAAGAGATGTAGTAAAATGCAGAAGGAGTATAATCTGATTTTTAATTTTATGCAACTAGTGTCATAATTAACAATTTTTGTACATACTGAGCCTCAGAGTCTGCCCAATCACAGTACACTGTCTGGTCTCGCTTAACCATGAAATTTCACAAAAAACATTTTCTCGCTCTTCAATTTATAATGTTCTTGAATGTATCGAATTGAAATACTTTTGGACGCAGCAGGTCAGCTGCCCAGTTCCATTGGTGGTCTCCATCCGATATCCTGGCTCTGCCTGTATCCCTTCAGCCCTTTCCGCACGGTTTGAGCGTGGCTGCGTAGGATGCAGCTGTGAGGAATCTGTGCAGACTCATGGACTATGAAAATAGAGATGTAGGGAGAGAGATAGCGCTAAACATCCTGTTGGTATTATGACTCATCTTCTAATTTAACTTGATTTAAAAGCTTCATAAATGATGGCTTTTTCACCATTTTCAAGTCCTTAGTTAACTGCTAGCCTCTGCCACTTTGATAACGCCGGCTTGGTCTCTGAATCAGAAAGAGAAAGTCTAGTGGAATGATAGATTCTGTCAAAATGTGCCACATGTATAAGGTTTGAAATGACAAAACTTTGTGGAGCTTGATGAAAGGGAATGGCTTTGAGACTGCAACGGAAGAGGAGAGAGATGATGTGGGAACAGACAAGAGCCATAGAAGAGGGAGAGGAGGAGCACAGAAGGGCCTTCAAAATGAGAACAAACAAGTTAATGTGATGAAGCATGGGAATTTGGGCAGTTGTTTGAATTTGTATATGCAAGAGAGACAGAATTTGATGTTTATTGCTACAAGAAAAACCTTATTCCTGCTCCTGAAATATAGTAAATCAAAGGTGGAAATATGACTGTTGAGCAATTTGGAATAGCAAGCTACAAAGGGTGATCAAGATGAAGGACAGATGAGGCCTTGAATAAGACCAGCTGTCCAGAGAACTTACCACTTCTGTGGATAAAATGGAAAGATAACCCTGAAGTTACAGGTTTGGGTTTCAGAAAGGACAGCCGTGCGTTAGGGTTGAGGAAGAAAAGTCAGAATTTAGCTTTGATATAGGGATCTTTCTTGTGCTCAGCAAGAGGAGGTATCACCAAGGTGCGCTGCAGTGCTCTAAGAAGTAGAGACAGAGAGTTTATAAAGGAGGCATAGGGAAGGCCAAGGTGTTGAACAGTGTTACCCCTCCTTTGGGAAGAAGGAGAATCTAAATGAACCCCTTGGCATATTGAGAGAGGTGGAAGACTCAGAATCATAGAATAGTTTGGGTTAGAAGAGACCTTAAAGACCATCCAGTTCCAACCCCCTGCCCTTGGCAGGGACACCTCCCACCAGACCAGGTTGCTCAAAGTGCCATCCGGCCAGTTGAGTGAGGATGGACCCATGAGCAAAGAAGGATCAAGGGGCTTTTAGTCGGTTGTTGTATTCAGCAGCATCAAAGACAGTTAAGCAGACAAGAAGAAAGAAGGTAAATTAAAACATGGAGTTGACTAGAACAGCGTGTGGGGTTGGGGATTTCTTCAGCCATCAGATTCCTGAAGGCTTTACGTGCAGCTATGTAACAGTCTCATCTCAACTCTATGGGCTCAAACTTCTATTGTATAAACACAGATTAATTTTTCACCGACAACTTTTTTAACTATTCAGAAATAAATCTGCCGTCTTTCTCGTTCCCAGGAAAATATGGCAATCGTATGCCTTGCTATTTTTTTGCCAGTACACAGAAATGATACGAAATCTGGAGATGGGAAGGAAAGCCAGCATCGTGTGATCAGTCAGGTCCCTGCAAGCTGCTGCTGGTCCACAAGCCATGGTTTGAAAGCGTTTGGCATAGTCTGGCTATTAATGAGTATAATTTCTTGGTCTCTGAATTTTTCTTGATGACCAACGGGCTCTGAGTTGGGAAGGAGAAGGGAAGAAGCTTTATTAACATAACAAAGTAAGGACCGCTTTGGAAGATTCATCAAGAACATGATTCATCGAGATAATTTAGAAGGCAGTTATCCTGGAGAGGGGCAGGCAGGCAGGATGGTTAGTTGTCTGGGTAACCTGCCTTTATAGTTCTCCCACATCTTGCTCAAAACTGAAATCACAGTAGATTGGACACACTTGATCTCTAACCTGGTAAGAAAAGCTGCATATAAATGATCTTGGAGACAGCTGCAGAAACGTTGCTTTTAAGCGTTGTTAATTTCTCATCCAAATACACTCAGAGGAAATAATTGCTTGTAGGCTGGAACATAATCCCTTAGGTGTGCTGTCACTAGGTAAACAAATATTTTGATGTTTTGCACTAATAGATTTTTATTCAGCTGGATTCTGGGTTTGCTTTCGTACTGACATACGCTTGCAGTGTGATTGCTTGACACAGGGGCTGAAAGGAATGATTGTTCCAACCTGTGTACTCCTACTCTTTTTTTTTTTTCTTGCAGGAACATCAGGTTTAAACAGACAAATTGTCCCTCCTTTCTTACCTAGCAACCTTTTCATATCCTCTCAAGCTATTATCACGGTGGTTTGCCTTCCCATAAATTCTCTCCGTCCTTAGATTGAGAACTTCACTGGGGTATTGGATGGCTTATCTGAATGCTTGAAAAGATCCTGGTGTGTCATAGTTGTGGGTGTTAATAAGCGGTTGTCTTGATTGCTAGCGCAGGCCAAGAGTTTGGGTGGCCCAACCTCAGCCAGACATTTTGGGAAGAGCCAGGTCACCCTGACACATAGGGAGCATTTACAGCAGGGTAGCTGTCCCCTGCTCGCATCCCAGCACACAAAAGTTCATGGTGGCTCTTCCTGATAAATTAATACCCAGATCAAAGCCATCCTTTGGTGTGAAGAAGAGGGAATGGGCCCTATCTGAGATAAGGAAACAAGAGGAAATATCATTAACGTGAGAAATTAAAAGACTTAGATTTATGAGCTGACTGTGGTTTCCTCCCCTCACACCCAACAAGACCAAATACAGAACTAATGGAGGTAAAAGTCTTGCCACAAAGATTTGATTCTCAGTTTCTTGATTCTCTCTTTGTGAAACTGTGTTTTTGAAAATGTTACTTGGCTGAAAGGGAGGGGAAATAAAGTTGTTTTGGTTTCCTACCAGTATACTAGTGAAGAGGATGGGTTACTTAGCACTGATGTATTTTAAAGCCGTTACGTTTTCCTAAACACACTGTGATCTAAAGATTGCAATAGAAACTAATGGCAACACCATCACATTTCTGTATTTTTTTGCAAGTAGCACCAGCTTTTTGGGACAATCCTCAGTCCATTCTATTAGGATTTCTCCAGCAGAACAGTTATTTCAAGTTGTTGAGCACCGGTGTCTATGAGTAAATAAATACCTTTTTGAGGTTAATTATGCTTGCCTGTAACTTTCTCACAGTACAAGGAGAGCAAAAATTGATCGCTTTTAGCTGTCCTGAAGTAACTTTTCATAAAAGCTTGAATAGTGTGAGTTTTTCCCCCCTTGACTTTTGTTAAAATCTGATTGTACAGTCATTGATCTCAGTTGAAAAGGATTTAAACTGCATTCTTGTCCAAGGAAAAGCAGGTGAGGTTTGATTTCATACACCGAGTTTAAGTGCCTAGAAGACTTCTAGTGGCTTATCTCGTTACTGTAGGCTTCTGTGGCATTGGTGGAAAGAAACAGTTGCTTCAAATAGAGCATCTAACCTATTTTTGGATGAGCCTGTAAAGCAGTAATAGATCCTGCTCTAAAGATGTTTGTTATGACTGCCCCTTTAATGGGCTCTCTTACAAGAGCTGTGCTTACTGCTGAAAGAGGACTGTAAATGGTATTATAGACTGCTTATGGTATACTCTCTGCTTACCCAGATTGGAGGGGAAAAAAATCACAACTGTGTGCACATGCACGTATTCAAACCAGCTATTTGAGTACCTTGTTCTTTTCCAATAACTGGCCTTTACGTTTCTCACCACGGTCTATTCAACATCAACAAAAGACCAAACAAAGAAAAGACCTAAATTTTGGTCAAGCGTAGTATTGCACAGATTCAGAATGAAGAAGCCTTGAAATCTTAACGTCATGTGAATGTTTTTTCAGATTCCTGCCTAAACCCAACCTGCACACACTTGTCCGAATTTGATACCGCTGTTGCTACAAGTAATACTTGAGATTGTTGTGGCAAAAGGGACTGCAGCAATAGCTTGCTTTCTCCTGTGTCTTTCTCTTGCACGTTCATTCCATAGCACTATGTGCTGCTTGTCTCAGTTTCCCTTGGGCTACTGGTGTCTCTTTTTACCCCCCCTATTTTTTTCATAGCTACGAGGGAGTGGGACAGTGACTGTAAAAACAGAATTCCTGCACAGCTCCCAGACAGGTGTGTGACATGAAAGACATAGTCTGGGCTACTTTGAAAAGTGGTCAGACTTCAAGGTAATTGAGTCCTTTTAAGCTGCTTTGGCCTAACCAAAATTGTATTTTCCTGTGCCAGGATGAAATTTTATCCAATATGTTGGTTAAATTACATTTACGTATTGCTGTAAATTTGTTTTTGTTCTGGGAGCTGAACAAGAATGGAAAATGGGGTTAAGAATAGAAATTGTCTGACTTTAAAAGTTTTATTTGTATCCCGTTTTATTCACCTCTTCTGGATTTCGTTTAATATGAAACTGCGAATATGAAACTAATGCAATATTTACACAAAACACTTGACATAGGCTCGTGTTTGTCATGCTAGTTTTATTTAAGGATCATCTCAAATGTAATAACCAAACATGTTTGGTTGGAGCTTCCTGTGCTTTTTTGTCCACATTTATATCTGTTGATACAGGGGGGTATATCTGTACAAATAATTTTTCTTTTTTTTTCATGTCTTGACATGTCGTGATAGGGAAGTATGAACTGGGCAAGCTAAGTGGTCAAATACTCTAGTTAGAGCTGCGAGTTCTTAAGTGAAGCTGTTACAGATAAAACGCTAATTTATCAACTTAAGCTATATATTTAATGACCAGTCTTTCAGAAAGGTGAGATAAAATCATCTGTCAGCATTCACTGTAATTGAGTACATTCTCAGGGCAAAGTCCACGAAAATACTGGTGTTCACAACAGCTGTTGATATATCTAAATTGTCACGTCTATGGAAAGTTAGAAAGCTAATTACTACAAAGCTGCAATGTTGTTTCTGCCCAGGAATGGGGGAGGTTTAAAGGTCCAGAGACTAACCTTGCTCACGTCTTTACAGCAGTTTGTGGCATCTAAGAGAGTATTCTCTTCCACTGGAGTGGGATGAGCAGAAAAGAGAAAGTATCAATAACAAGCTGTCCCCAGTGACAAAGTGTGGTGAAGAACAGCCGCCTTAAGGCTTTAGTGTACTACATACCTGCTTTTGGTATAATTACATTCTTGTTTGATATGTTAATGAGACTGTTACTCTGCCTGCATGTTGGTAAAAGCAATATAAGTGCTGTGTTCAGCTGAGATTTACTGGGTCTGGCCTGTGATTCTTCACAGGAGGTGTGGGTTTTTTGAACCCTAAAGGTTATAAACGTGTAAGGAAGCAGAACATGTTCTGGTTCATGTAATGTTCGGAGGGGGCTGAAGCAAATCCAAGCTGTGCTCAAGGCAAGGTGAGAATCCTCTCTAGGACAGAAAACTAACTCTGCTGCATCTGGGGGAAGGACGGGCAGGACCTAGCACTGAAAACACCCTGATGTACACAGAAAAACATTTCTGTCAAGTTAGTAATTTATTTTTTTACTGTTTTGCCGGTTCATAAACAGTGAAGATTAAGTATTTTGGAATCACATTTGTTGTCAGAAGCAGGGAAAGTTATTTATTGTTCATAAGATGTAGTCTTGTGCTAAGCTGGAAGCCAATAGAACAGCGTTGCTGGTCTTCCGTTGCGTGGGGTTTGCCACTGAAGGGTGCTGCTGTGAAAGCCCTGTGTGACACCAACACGGGGTGTCAGGAGCAGGAGGGCAGTAAGCAATAGCTGGTGAGCACGAGGGACCCAGAAGAGCTGAGGCTGTTGCTCCACAGTTATCTTGGACACTAAAATTATTTGTGCAACATTGGATTTCAAAGTAGGAACTGGTAGCTTAATATGCAGAGGTGGAGCAACTATGCTGAGAATTTCTGGAATGGAGATTTCCATGCATTTTAAAAAGTAACTGACTTCTAAGTTAAGAACACAAGAAGTGTCGTCTCGAGCTCATTTAGCCTCGCGCTCTGTTAAAAATGGTAAGAGAGAGCCTATTTTGGAAGAACACGCCAATCTGGCTGCTTTCTGAGCTCTGCTTCCCTCGTGCGCCTGCCAACCTTCCTAATCCAATATCTGGAGATGCAGAATTCTTTGTAGCTACTTCATTTATGAAAAAGGGTAGTCTGTGTGCTCTTTTTTAATTAAAACTTACAGTGGAGACACAGCTCTGGGCTGCGATGAGCCCTCCAAAAAACCACAGCTTTAAAATGAGATGTTGACTGATGCAAAACCAAACTATTTAGAGTTTCCTCCAGTTAATTATTTTTGGGTCTCGGCTTCATGTTCATGTAACATAAACTCCCAATGCCATAAACACCTGTTTTAAATATGTTTGTTAAAAAAGCAGATGTTCTTTAAGGGTACTTCAGTATGGAAAACTGGAGAAACGTGTGTTGTAAAAATACTTTCATTCTTGGATTGGAAGAAGGTAACTGGAACTTTTTAATACATAGTATATGGCTAGTTAGAGTCTCGTGTGTGCAGCTGTAAATGTGGAGGAGATGGGAGATGTGACAAGGTTTAGAAGTGAGCTGCAGTTCGAGTGACACACTTGCACTAGATGAATTGCAGCTGATCTTTCACACTCCCAAATGC
Organism: Arenaria interpres; assembly: GCA_013399435.1. Classification (NCBI taxonomy): domain Eukaryota; kingdom Metazoa; phylum Chordata; class Aves; order Charadriiformes; family Scolopacidae; genus Arenaria; species Arenaria interpres. The sequence continues at coordinate 91,068 of VXAK01009505.1, forward strand.
AGGCCAATCGCTTGGATTTCATAACCATGATTTGTTTACTGTGTGGTGTGCTCCAGGCTTATGATTCAGATTTTATCTCTTTATTTCCCCCCAGTTTTTCTATTGGGAATGTTGAGCGCTCCTTGGCAGTCAGTAACTCACTGTTACCCTCCTGCCATCGCTCATTTTTCCTCTGGGCTACGACTTCACGCGAAGAGCCCTGACATCGCTGACACGGGTTTCCTTGTAATCCCACGTCAGCAAAACTCAAACAGCAGAGACTGTTTACATACTCCAAAAGAACATAGCGAAGGAACAGTCAGAAATGTATTCGAGGATTGTATGTTTAATTTGCCCATTTTCATAGAGAATGAGCCATTACAGATGTTTGGCTGAAAAAGAAACTATGTTAAAAACCCCAGTTTAATGAAAAGAAAGAGAAAGGGAGGGTAGGGGTATTTTAGTCCATCAGTTTTGGATAAAAACAATTCATCCCTTCAAAATTTTTGGGGCAGTGATGTGTTCATGTATCTCCCGTGCCTTTATACTTCGTTTGCAAGCTGACTTTATGCAGTGCCTTCAAATGGGATATTTAAGTGTATGAAATATGAAACTGCCAGATGGAAACTCCAGAAGAGACCCAGCAGGTCTGGCAGCCTTTTTCATACTCTCGCAAGACTAGACCGAGGAGAAGAGGCTCATGTAGCTGATTGATAGAGCCAATGGAGTGATTGAGGCAGTACATGGAGAGTCTTGTGGTGTAGAATTTTTACCGTGGATATCTGGATACATATATTTCTTCTCCAACTGCTGTAGCAATCCCTATACGCAGAGCATGATCTCAGTCAGGGCTCTGTTCTAATCTCTATGTTTGCTTCAGTAAACACATGAAGTGAAGTTTGTGTGAAGCACAACCTTGACTTTTCAAACCACTTCTGAATTAGTAGATTGTGGTTTAACTTCAACGCTTACTTTATCAAACAGAAGCAGGATAAATGCGATTTTAAATGAGTTCATAACCTCTAAGCTTTTTAATTGTTTTTCTTTTTCAGTTCAGACAAGAAAGACTGTTCCTTTTAGAATGGTGTTAGCCTTGGAGCCAGAAGATCTAGAGTCCAAAAATACATGCGGTGTAATAATTTTTCCATATAAATTCTAGGTTTTGTCCCCAAATAGGAGTTTAATCCAATGCTGTTTGAGAACTATAGTTTTATGAGCAGACTCACATCAATCTAGACTGCATTTGTCTTCAACATCTGCAAGACAGGTTACTTCAATGCTGAAGACTACCTGAAAAGTAATTACCTAGTTTCTAAGTGAAGAAAAGTTGCAGTTCTAACAACCTAAATTAAGTTTGGCCGCAGACTAAAGAGTCACCTCTCTGGAGAAGAGACCTTAGGGCAGGTAATCAAAGAGCAGCCTCCCGGTACCCATGAGGAGGTCATCAGAAGGACGGAGCGAGGGGGACGGTAGGACACAACTGGTGTAAGCTGAAACAAGAGAGGCTCAGAATGGGTAAGAGGAAAAGCTTTTTTGCCATGAAGACAGTTAAGCTGTGGAACAGGTTGCCCAGAGAGGTTACACAGTCACCAGACCTCATACCTGCTCCAGTTTTGAGCAGGAGGTCGATGACCTTCTGAGGTAGGTAACCTTCTGAGATTGGTCCAACCTGCAATTTCCTTTGATCCTATTCATTTGAAATCTGGTTTATTTTAATTTGTTGGAAGCCTGAAACCAACTAAATGATGAATGGAACAAGAGCTTTGTATCAGTCCTGTATAGTCTGTTTTTCTCCTTTAAATCCTAACAAAGATTGTTCGCTAGCAGTTTGTGTTAATTTTTTGTCCTGGAAAAGCAGTACAGTTATAACTTTGGCAACTCTTCTGCTGGAATAGCTGAGGAGGAGGCGAGGGGAGAAGTGGAAGCATAATCCAAGCCAGACTTAATTTCCTTCATTTTTCTAATGGAAGCGTATGTCCTGAAGATATCTCATGACTTGGGAATTCCTTGAGCTAATGGTTAACGTGATCTATAAAGCCTATTTTACTGCAGCATGTGTTTCACTTGGAATTCCCAATTTAACTTAAGAAGTGCAGTTGATCTTATGTTGCTTGGTTTGGAGGTTAGTTTGAAAGCTCTTCAAGTCAAGCGTCTGTGCTCTGGGAACGATGGCTGTATGTTTTCTGGATGACAGCTTTTAAGCCACAGTAATTTTTCAATAATGAATCTTGTTCTCTGGCATCTTTAAAGCAAAATTATTGCACTTACACCTACTTGTTGTGAATTCCCACTTTGATCTTCAGTTCATCATAATGACAGAATTCATTACGTGGTCAGCTCAAAGAATTATTTTTCAAGTAATCTTTTTTCCTCTTTTAACAAGCAGTGCTTCGTGGGGTGCAAAACAATACCTGTGCTTTTTCTTTTGTTTCTTTTACTAGATTTACTGACAAATACTGCTGCAACTTCTGGGAGCAATGATGGCAGCCTGGAGTAAGCTTTTTGGGATTTATTTTTTTGGAAGCTTTGGTTATATTTTGCCATTAATTATAAGTATTACTTACAATTTCATAATATACAGGAATATGCCTATGAAACAATTCTGTTTTTTCGAATTATGATATATTGATGCATTTAACTGAAAGTGGTGGTTTTAATTCTTTAGAATCATTTATTTGAGACTTGATTTAAAGCCTAGGGACGTCTTGGAGAGGTTTGCAACTGTTCTCAGTGGGCTCTTAGGCCTGTATAGCTCAGAATAACGGTGGCTGGATGTTCCTCCAATTCTTCTCATGCCAAGGATTTTTGAACTGGTTTATTACTAATGAAGTGTCAAGACATAAAAGGTCATTGTTCTCTTTTGGAAAATATTGTAAAATGTGAAATACTGCATCTGTTTTTAATATTTTATGGTAGGTTTGAAGCTATTCTCCCTTCCAGATTCTGGCCATGTTTCAAACCTAGTGTTTAAGATACAAGTAAGAGCAAGTTCTGCGTGGCCGTGTCCCATTTCTTCCTTGGTTTGTAGAATTTTAAAAGATCCGTAACCTGCCTCTGGTCTTTTCTTCATGCACCAAGATGATTTGACCTCCCACTGTTAACCTTTGTAATGAAGAATTACTACACCACAAAGATATCAAAAAGCACTGAAAATATTGGACAATCAACTGTTATATAAAACTTATTCCACTTTTTTGGAGTCAGTTTTCTGAGCCTGGCCAAGCTTCCCTTCACTGTGCTTCCCATGGATACGCAGAGCACCCCGTCATAGCTGTTGCTCAGGATACGTGTGTATCTTGAAGATGAAACAAAGAATCCTGTTGGAAACTTTATTTAATTGGAGTGTAGGAGAGCAAGGAGAGTAGAGGTGGGACTGTGAATGAGAGGCTGCCCTTGAGAGCTGGTGCCGTTTGAAAATAATGAAACTGAGATTTTTAGGAAGATAGGATGCTTGTTAACAAGCCTGATGTATGCAAAGGAGCTCTTCTTGCAGTCTGGCTCTGACTCACAGCAATTGATGAGCAGCCGCAGTGAGAAGATGGTATCATAGAAGAATATTATTTTTTTTTTTCCCCTGTACTTACAAAAGAGGTTAATTTCTAATTCAAATTCACTGGTGCTAGGATATGGTTATCTTTACTTTGATATTAAATGGACTCAAAGTTGAGGACAATTCTTCTTATAAAATGCAAATATGAAGTTGAAAAGAGCTGTTTTAAAATACTGTTGCTGTTTTATAACAATGACTATAAACTGCGAACGTCCTGCTGTTACATTTTTTTATGTTGAGTTCTGTTGCAAAGAATTTGGAGAGACAGGCAGGGATATCGTAAAGCTAATGTTTGTTGTCTTCTGCCAAGAGCATGTTCCTTTCCCAGTGTAGGGAACCGAGCGATCCATGTTCATTCTTCAATCATAATCTGATGTTATTGGCTTTAAATAAGTATAAAAAACCCTTTGGCTAGTAATTACTACCAGTCGATAACAATCCTGTCTCAATCCATCTCCAGAGATGTTGGTAGTTTTGGGGATCTTGTCTTTTAACGTGAGTTTTCTAGTCAGAAGTGAGGGTTGTAGCGTTGTGCTGAGCAGCTGGATCTAGATGCGGGAGAACATGGACCTGCGAGACACCAGAGGTGTTCTGCGGTCACCGGTCACCCCAGGTTTCACTTGATTCTTTCACATCCATGAAAAAAGGGTCAAGGAAAAAAAAAAAAATCTCACTTACAAGATTGCTGGGATTGATACATTAATCCCTTCCCAATTTATTTCAAATTTATTAATAAAATGTGCTGAAGTAAAGTAAGAACTATTTTTTTTTGTCTGTAATGCTAATAATAACATTCCCTTTTCCTGCAGGGCTACTATTTACAAACCATAAGATGTTTATATATAGCAGCTTTCATCCAGGGATGTTAGCTGCAATTTGTAGTAAACATTTGAGCTGACAAGCTTATCGTGTGTCCGCGATAGCCCTCTCTTCTGGAGTGGAAGAAAGGAAATGATGAAGTGCATAGTCCCTGCTTCTTCCTGACCCAGGGAGGGGAACGGATCTCTTCCTTCTTGTAAAATAAAATTTGAAGGCCTTAGATTGTAAAGAGGCTTTTTTATTGTTGACAAGTAAATGTTAAGACAGAGGAGAATGAAATATTATCTTGGGATCTTTATTTCCTTTCCTCTTAATGGGAATGGAAACGGATCGTTCACTAGTTTGGGTTAAAAGTTGTTTATTAGCTGATGGCAAATAGTTTTCTCTGCTTTCCAAACAGTCGTCTGTCTTGAATTTTTAGTTTTTATTTGGCCACCTTAGCAGAAATACTGCAAGCTAAGGCTTGATTAAAAAACCCCATGCATTTAACAAGTTGTTTGCGTGTTCTTTTTGCCGAGGGTGTGAATTTAATATGCAAAGCAGTGGCTTGTTTACTTACTAATGCTGGTAGTAAAAGGATGAACAGAAACTTATTCAGTTACTGCTTCTGTATATTAGCAGCCTGTAATTATTTTTTTTGGAGCTTATATAGGTTTGGGAGTTTCAGATGCTAATTCTGTTTTCAGATTAGCCCTGGAGGTTTGCCATAAAGTTGTATCAAACTTCTTACTCCTGAACAGTTTGCTTTGGTTCTAAGGTCTGGACCGGAGCCAACTAGAAGTGCTCTGAGATCTTCAGACTTCAACCCAGTGCCCTAATAACTAGGAAAATCTTCAGTGTAATTGTTAAAGAGCACTTTAAATATTTTTTTTAAGGGTATATTTCTTGTAAACTTAATTCCTTTAAACATCTAAAGGAAAGCAGGTGTACTGAAGCGTAGATGGTGCTATTGGCATGTGTCTGTGACCATAAACACAGCTAAATATAAAGCTGAGCTTTCTGATCCCAAGAGCTTCAATTTAAAAAGGGGGAAATTGTCACATAGTTGAAATGAGGGAATTATCTGTGGGACTTTGTAATTGTGGTTTATGGCTTGATTAATGAGGTGAAGTATAGAGTCTAGATCTAAAATTTTAGTGTCTCTATTTCAATCTGAATGGGCAATCTGTGCTTTTCAAACAGATGGCTTTTATTGCGGTAATTAAGTGTGATGGAAAAGACTGGAATTTGGAAAGCGATGATTATTCTGAAATGGCGAGCAGAAGGCAAATATGACTGTCACATAACCTGACCTTTGTGCTCACATATCAAAAGATGCAGCCCAGTTTTACTGCAGAGAGTTTATCTCTTTGCAGCACGATGTTGAAAACAAGGGGCTCAGTTTGTAAAGCTTGGTAGAATTTGGAATCCAAAGCATGTTGTGGGTCCCTGTGCTGTGAACAGTAAATGGATGAGTTGGAAGTTGTGTCACTTGTCAAATATACTTGGAACAGTTACAAATGTGTTTTGAAGAGAAATGTTAGACCTTAATTTTAATGTGTATATGAAAAGTTAGATAGTGAGGAAGCTTAAAGTGGGAAGTGATGGGACCACTGAATTCTCATCATGCCTCTGAGAGAACGGTTTTAAGCATTCTCTGAAACATACATCTGTGTTTTCGAGATCTTTGGACAAACTGGTGGAGTGAATGATTGCTGGAGAAGATGTTTAGCAGGGCGTTGAATGTAGTAGTAGTATTAATTTTTAATTCTGTTTTAATTAAATGTGAAAGCTCTTAATCTACAGCAATTATCTACATGGACCAACATGCCTAAACTTTAAAGAAAGGACACATCAAGAGGAATAAGTAAAAACAATGAAACCAGTTGTTGCAATATTTATGAGCCAAAATGTAACAGAGCACCAGGTTCAAAGGCGAAAAGTCATGTATTCTGTACCTTCTCAGGTATAAAAAGGGCCTGGTTTAGGAGCATTTCTAAGACAAATGTGCCACTGAACAAAATCTTTCAGTGCTGAATTGGTAAAGCGCAGCTCTAAAGAATCTAGTCTTAAAGTTCTTGGGGTTTTTTCCCCCTGTTTTTTTTCTTCCCTCTCTTATAACTTCTCAAATTTGAAACACAGATCTAAAGCAAACGCAGAACAAGCTCCAAACCATTAAAATATCAGGCTAACATCCAATTCCTATGAAAAAAATTTGAGGGGCGAATCTGGATTTTACCCTGCCATATTATCAAATCTGTCCAATGGTCCGTAGCCCATTGCTTCAAACTGTGTTCAAGTGAGTCAGTGTGTTTTTCACTGCTGAAAGCCAAATGGCCGGCTGTTAGTCACACTGGTGATCATTGAATCCCAATTATTTAACTGAAGAGAGAAGATTTTTGGTGTAAATAATGTTGCCTTTGCTGGAACACAAATTGAGCAACTGAAATGACTGAAAGATTCTGCCCCAAAGAGACCCATCGCAAACCTCGGAAACTTTGATACGCTACTAGAAGCTTCAAGAGCAGCAGAAATTCACAGGAAACTTTAAAATAATCAGTGGTGACACGAAGGCAGTGTGCTCAGGGAAGCGTAAGCCATAGTGTGGTGACGGCCGCAAAGCATCCATGCGGAGAGGATGGCTTCCTATCTACTGCAGTTGTTACCAAACAGCTGAATGCTTTTTTGGGAATCTTACCACATTGCGGGCTTCAATAATATTCCTTTCAGTTTTCTAGCTGTTAATTTTGTGCTTGAGAAGAACAAAATCTATTGCAAATCAATTACATTTAAGCAATCCAAACCCTTCAGAGAGGACAGCGGCTTGTTTCAGGATATTTAATTTCAATTTGTGGCTTTGGGTAAATAATTTTTATTTAAAAACCCCATCCTGTGAAAGTATTAAGCACTGGGAGGTTTTTCTGGTTCACTTCAAAGTTGACTTTTTTTATTTAGCAGCTTTTCTGTTCCCTTCCTTGTATAGAGATACATTTTAGTTGTATATCCAAACAAAGCTATTCTGTCTTGCTGAATGAGTGAATAATGTTCTGGAAGGACATTTGATTTCTCCAACAGCACAACCCACATCTGTTGGTCTCATTGTTGCGGTTTCACGCTGTTCCTGATGATTCATGGCAAAAAGCTTTTTGTTTTGATTCTTAATCAGTGGCAAACGCTAATTGCAGAGATGTTCAGGTTATATTATCAACTGCTTCTGTCTGTGTAACAGCTGAAGAATAAGGAAGTTTCTGAATCCATCTCTTCAAAAACCTTTTGAGAAACCCGTAAGATGCTTTCATAACCAGCAGCTGGTAATAGTATATTCTTTAGACTTGTCTTGTGCATGTCATATAAAAAAGATGTAGTATTTTGCATTACGTGTGTGGCTAAAGAGGAGCGATTTGCAGTAGTTTATGGTCTGTGGTGCGAAGCGCAGTGCTGGGTTTATTCAGCTGTGTATCCTCTAGCTATGCAATATTCATGTTCTACGCTTGGTATGTCTTTTAACGGAATGATGGATGTCCGTTCCCTGTGTGGGATGTGTCAGTGTTTGCTAAACATGGTCTGTGCCTCTTCATTAACTGGAGATAAACTAGTGGAGGTATTTCAGCCTGCGGGAAATATCAGTGGTAGCACAGGGTGCTGGAACGAGTTACACAGTGTTCTGCGGGGTTTGTTCTGCGTGTTTTATGGGTTTGAGAATTTCTGAAATGATGAAACTTGTTCTTTCAGCGCACAAACAGTTTCAATGTCCTAGTCTGTTCGGTGGCCCAGGACTTATTACTATTATTTATTTTAACTTGTGGTTTGTAGATTTGACTACTTCCTAATACAGGTGGAGAACAGGAACGCTTTGGCTCATAAATAAAAATAAGTCTCCCAAAACTGGTGGTAATAAGTTGGAGGGTGTTTTGTGTGTCTTTCCAAATGTACAGATAAGAGCCTGAATTAAAGGCAGATGTTTCAATTCACACTTCTGCAGTGAACTAAAAGCTTGAACTGCCCATCATTGCTGTCCCCGGCCTTTCTGCTCAGTGCTCCCCTGGGAAGTGTGAGGTTGGCGTGGCACTGGACCAGTCTCCAACCAGATTTGAGTTGGAGAGCTGAGACTCTTTAGCCTGGACAAGCGAAGGTTGAGGGGTGACCTTATTTATGTTTATAAGTATCTAAAGGGTGGGTTGAAGGATGTTGGAGCTGAACTCTTTTCAGTGGTTTCCAGCGATAGGACAAAGGGCAACGGGCACAAGCTGGAACATGGGAAGTTCCATTCAAATATGAGGAAGAACTTCTTTACAGTGAGGGTGATGGAGCCCTGGAAGAGGCTGCCCAGGGAGGGTGTGGAGTCCCCTTCTCTGGAGATCTTCAAGCCCCGTCTGGGTGCCATCCTGAGTGATGTGCTCTGGGCAACCCTGCTTTGGCTGGGGAGTTGGACTGGATGATCTCTAGGTCGCTTCCAACTCTGACAATTCCGTGATTCCGTGAATCATCAGAAGAATTTAGCTGCCAGACCAGGAGCTGTGTCGAGAGATTTTTTTGCTAATATACTCCTACTTGCTGGTGGGATGTATTCATCGGTTTGTAAAAGGGGGAGTAGTGAACCTGTGTGTGGATGTGACTCAAGTGAACTCCCCTGCAGGCAACAGAAATGGAGTGGCATCTTTGAAATACGTTTCCTAATAACGTGTGACTTAAACCACAGTGCCTCTGTTTTGATCTTCTTGCTTACCTGGTCTCCACATCCCAGGAAGATCGCTCCTTAAGCTAGCTCTGTCATCTCTCTAGTCATTGCTAGCTCCTTCCGTACCAGGATATTGGGAACAGGCAACTCCTCTTGGCTTCTCATTCTCGAGAAGTGCCCTGGCTCCTGGAACCGCACTCCCCGTTCCAGCAGGGCGATGCCACAGCGACTTCCCGCTCCTCTCTGGGTCTTGGCTTTCAAACTGGGCAGGTGCTTGGCAGTTGCTACTGCTGTTAGAAATGACATAAAACATGTAACAAGTCAATTCATAGATAAAAATATTTTTAACTAATAGCGCTGCTGTGCAATTATCCTGCAAAATGTGTTGGGTTTAAATCTCTTTACCTTATAAAGTTTAAAGCTGGTTTAACTCTACTAATATTGGCAAATGCAATACAAAAGTAAAAATGATTTGCTAATATTGCTATGAACGTTTTCGAATACTGTCTACTTCATCTATGAATGTAAATGTTGGCACACAAGAAGCCAGGAAATTAGAGAAGTGAAGCTCTTTGTAGTAGAGATAAAGACCTTGTTCCGCTGTATGTTTTTGCATCTAAGTTACAATTGGTATCCTACAAAAAGGAATCGGTACTATTGTCTTGTGTAATAAAAGCATTCAGAGTCCCCCCCGTGTCTGCTCTGCGGGAGAAATTGGTGATAGTTGTGTACAAAGGAGTTACTTTGAGACTAAAACCTGGAGACAGACAGGTTGGGTGGTGGCGCGCTGATCTCTGGGCGAGAGATTGCCCTCAGCTGTAACTCGGAGAACATTTCCTGGGGCAGCGCATCCAGAGCTCCTTTCGAAGAGCAGCGTCTTGTGATATAACGTAGGGATTTCAAGTTTCTGGTTGTTTTCATAAAATGGGCTCCAATTCTGTGTGCCTCAGGTGGCATCTTACATGTGACACGTGCCATTTGAGCGGTTTAGTGAGGTGCACATTTTAGAAGCAGCAGAAATGCAGCATCTCTTCTCTTTGCCTGTGGCTACGGGGGAGCTGGCTCAGCTGACAACCGGTACCTTCCAATAACTTCTGCTGGATAGTTTAACATCTGTTCTTTATTCCAGACCGAGTCTTACAGACTCCTTTCTTTCTGGAAAGAAAGGAGATGGGCGAGGCTGCCTTTTCCACCTCTGCTTATTTATGCCAGAGGGTTTTTAACCTATTTTTTGTTTACAAAAATGGAGGTGACTGCCAGTGACTGCTTTAGGGACCTCTTCGTGACAACTGGTAGCAGCACTTTGCGATGCTCCACTAGAGGAGCAGCAGGAAATCCATTTTATTAACTTGCTTAATAAACATTTTTTCAGGCAAAGAGAGATCTCCTACGTGGAGGGTGTCTCCCCAGAGCTGTGCTTGCAGCCGAGACAGATTCTCATTTGCTGCGTACGTGCCCTGCTGTGCTATACCTTTTCTTTGAGAGGGCGATATAAGTAATCAATACGCTCTCTTACTGAACTTTCAAACTTCTCTTTCCCCCTTAAATACAACGATGACAGAAAATCTTACTGGTAAGTGTTTGTCATGTTAATCAATACAAACACTGATATGTAGATTAACTTTTTGGTTCTGGCTGTTGATGCCACCCTAATAATGAATCTTACACTTAAAGATCATCTTCAGCACTGCCATCCCTGTTCCTCTCACCAAGATGTGCTGAAATCTTCAGCAGTGATTAGGGTGCTCTTCTCTATCCATTCATTTTTCCATGTCAATGTGGTTTTCTCACCCCTTTGTTTTGCTTATGGTCTGAAAATACAGCACGTTTCTCCTTTTCAAGGTGCAAATCTCATTAGACTTGAGGACGTGTTTCAGAGGTAGTTTCCCTGCTTTTTAAACTTAATTTGGAGGACTCTGGAATAAATGTTCAATTCAGGACGTTAACTATGACAGAGCAAAGAAAACATGAGAAAAACACATTTACCAGTGAAATTGGGTTGCTTGGCTGCACAGTGTGAATGAATACTGAATGCACACTTTAAAAATAACATTTAATAAAATAAAAGCCTCTCTTTCTTTTAATGTTTATAATGATGCAATTTGTGGATGCAGTACTGAAGCACAGTGTTCAAAGCCATTGACCCTAACGTGGTGGTGGATATTTTCAGGGGTCAGCTGCCGCTACACAACTGCTTCTGATTAATTTTACCTCATCTAATTGGAGGCAACACACCCGTTTTGCCCAAGAAAACGGTCGTGCTAACTAGGATTGAGCTTATTTTTACAGAGTTTAATTGCTTCCCGGGACATGTGAGGTTAGCAGTGAAAAGGTAATGTTATGTAGCTCTGAAGGCAGTTTGCAAAGACTACAAAATGCACAACAAAGATGTGAGTGAAGTTCTATACGTGTGTGTGGACACACATATAAGCATATAAACATATTACAATACCTACTTCCCTTAAAAACTGCGGCACTTCTTCAGCTCACCTAAAAGAGATGCTGTGGCTCAACCATAAGGTTGGGGGAGGGAATAAATGGAACAACCTGCGTTGTGCTGGGCACTAATGCACGGGTCTGCTGGGCAGAGGGGGCTGTTGGCAGTGGGAAAGGCTGGAAGACAAGAGACAAGCCACGTCTTGCACCATCTGCTGCTTTGATATGAGGGGGACACGTGTATCTGATATAAGCGCTGCCTGTGAGTCAGAGATGATAAGGAAGGAATAAATGACAGAGGCAGTAAAGCCAGGGAATGGGGAAAGAGAACAGGATTTAGTCTGCAACACATGCACGAGAGGACAGGCAAAAACCTAGTTCTACTTTCTGAAGATAAAATTCTTTAAGCATATATGTTGTCATGATAATGAATAAAACAGACCATTTATCAATATGAAGGGAGCCTGAGACGTCTGCTCTGAATGCACCAAGCTTAAGGAATATGAAAGATCTTTGTAACTTTATATGAACAAGTTGTTCTCCATATGACTTCATAAAGTACTAATGACAGATACCTTTCTTTTTTTTTTTTAAGGTCAGCTTCTTTGAAATCTGTCTGTGTGTATACTGTACACCTGCAAGCTGCTCTAAGATCTGTGTGCCTCTTCCCCACAGGTATAGATTGTAAGACTACAACGATTCTCCTGGATGGCCGCCGAATCAAGCTGCAGCTCTGGTAAGCGCGTGCTCCACCTTTCCCCATCACTTATATTTCAATGACACAAAAATGCAACTCTTCAGGGCAGGAGTTCTCCCTTATGCTTCAGAAATACTTAGTCAACTGAGGAAGAGAGAGCGAGGCAGCTTGTTCTTGGCGTAACTCGTGCTTTCTCTTTACCTCCATTTTGCATGGATTTCATGTAAAATGAAGGATGTTACAGTTTCTCTATGTGAGAGATAGATAACAAATGCAGAAGAAAGGCACAAAAGATTACAAGTGCCTTCAAGATGTATTTGAAGTGCCTTCAAAGTTTATAACATGTAATGGTAATGAGAATTATGAAAGTAACTTAGAAAGAATACACTGATTGTAATAGCGACATCCCTTTGCTCACTTTAGTAGTAGTAGTGGTTGACTGAATAACCACAGTATTATAAAAAAGAAAAAAAAAAAGAAGAAAAAGCGGTGTTATTGCTCATATAATTTAATCAGCAACCTGATGTGATTTCATCTTTACAAAAACATGTTGAGAATAAATAAAGTTATTCCACAACAAAAGTTTTCCCTGTAGGGACAAATATTTGGTCGGTCCCGGTGCGTTTGTTAAAGCTGTTTGGAGATGGCCACCTTCTGGTGTGTTCAGAAACACTCGGCAAGTGATAGCACTTGAAAAACGCAGCAGCGTTACTGCCTCTCAAATCCATCGTTTTCCTCTTTCCCTGAAGGCATGGGAAGAAGAGGGAGAAGTGAGGTCAGTGCGGGGCATGAAGGGAGAGGGAGTGTGATTTTTTTGAGGAGCCATAACCTAGATAGATCAGAGAGATGGGTTCTAGGAACAAGCGCTCTTATAGTGGAGAATTGGAGGTGAAAATGAATCACTTCCTCCTAGAGACAATCCTGTGCCATTTCCATCTTTAATTTTTGTGAGGTTGTTTGGTTTGGGTTTTTTTTAATTACTGGAGTGAAATGCCTGTGTGTCAAAGCTAAGGGATTTTTAATTTATTCTTCACTAGTTGTTTGTGCCTTTGTTTTTCATTTGTGTTTCAAATGATTAATGCAATGATGGATAATAGTACTCTGCCATATGGTAACTTCATTACTTGAGATTTTATTCACCTGCTTTCTTTTTCTTCTTCTGTCTTCCACTTTATATAGCTTAGCAAAAACACAACATAAAGCTTATCTGAGAAGTAGCCAGGAAGGAGATGTTTTAATTCTTTTTGTGAAGGGCAAAGATGTTTTTTGGATTCCTTAAAATAACAGATTGGAAAAGTTTCTACAGTTGACCATATAGGGAAATATGTGCCTTGCATTTGAAAATTACAGATCTACCTCAAAAAGTCTTTATAGAATTTTGTTTCTTATCATCTTTTTCACTATAAATTTGATTTTGCTTCCAAACACTTTATGCAGTAATTTATTTATAGTAGGGTTTTTTTGTGCATGCTTTTCTAAAAGTCCGTGCTGCCTCTGACTCTGCAGGGATGCCTTTATCGTACCAGACTCATGAGGAATTATTGCTGCTGTAATCAAGAATTTACTGGGTTTCCATTAGTTTCCTTGGTGATGGCTAGTGTTTCCTCCCACTTTTTTTTTCGCTGTGAAAAGAGAATCTTTCTTCAAGCTGAACTAAAAGCAAAGTCTAGTGGCGTAGGTGCGCTTGAGTAACAGCCTTTGTTTTCCAAGGGCAGTAACAAGAGTAAAGTTTGAAGTTCTTGTCCTCTTACCCCGAGAAATCTGAGCCATGTAGAGGAAAGGGCAGAACGCCAGCGGGGAGACTGCGGAGATGGAGAAGAGCTCGTGCGTTAGTGGCGGCTGCTGCGTGACTAACGGCACCAGAGCTGATAGCGATCGGTACAGATGAGATAATCTCGCTGAGCTCTTAACGTAGGAGGCCACCTACCTGTTTTAAATATATATCATTTGTTTCGTTCAGGGATACATCCGGGCAAGGGAGATTCTGCACCATATTTCGGTCCTACTCGAGAGGGGCTCAGGTAAGCAAAGCGCAACTTTCTCAGTGATGAGTGATGGCTGTCGGACGGATGAAAGCAGAGTGAGCACACCAGCCTGTGGCTTCTAGAGCTCACGTGTGGATCGCGTGCGGATTCAGGAACAGTCTGGAGAGAACGTGAAATAACAAGGGGCGGGATTTTCTTTTGGGGAGGGGAAATCCATGAGACTGAAGTTGATTTGGGGTAAAATACAGTGATGTGCATTCTTATGCCTTCCTGTTGGTTACCTCAGGCACTTCAGTGTGTTACCTGACTTAGATCCCAGGAGAGCTATGCTAAAACTATTTTTTTAAAACTGTGTGCCACGTAAGAGAAACTGGTAACATAAAACTGTCAAGAGTAATGTGCAATAGTCTAAAATGTGGTGAAAGGCAATGCCTTGTAAGGAAATGACCTTAAAAAAAAAAAAAAAGGCATACTAAGAGTCACGGTAGCTTCAGACCTGAAGGCGTTGCCATAGTTCACCATAGTTCATGTATTGGTTCTGATGAGTTCCATCCCCTACGTTCCGGAAGCGCACAGAGCATTGCCTCTTCAAGCTACCCAAAATGTTTATTTGCTATGACTTGTGATGTGTGTGTGATCAACCAAACTTGTCCACTATAAAAAGAAATATTTACCAATACATCAGACCTGAAACTCAGTCAGGGTTTCTGCCCTGAGCTGAGCTGTAATCTACACGGAGAGACGGGGCTCGGGTTCACAAGGTGCTGAGGTTCTGCTCCACTGAGGAGTTGCTTGGCATCTTAAAAGATTATTTCAGAATTGGAGAATTTACTGAGAGCATTCTTTGTGTTACGCTTCTGTTAAATGTGGAATATCTTATTTTTTTTTTAACACAGGGTGTGATACTGGTGTATGATATTACAAATCGTTGGTCGTTTGATGGAATCGATCGATGGATAAAAGAAATAGATGAGGTAAGATCCAATCCCAGAGTGTCACTAGTCTGTAACAGATGACTAAGACCAACTGCTTATGATATTTTCTACTGTTTTTCCTGGCATTTGCAGGCAGTGCTTACTACAGACATATCCCAGATGCCAAGTTTACAATTTTCTTTCTATGTTTATAATTCTAGAAAGTTGGAAACGTATCAGCTACAGTGTCTGATTTCTGTAAAGGTGTTGATGGAAAGCATATGGAGGGCAAGGATTTCATATTGTAGTCCCACTCTTGCTATAGATTTTCCCACATCATCTGCGCGAGCCTGTCTTCTCCGAGGAAGGGATGGGTTTAGATTGGAGAATCACAGAATAATTTAAGCTGGAAGGGACCTCTAGAGATCATCTGGCCCAAACTACCGCTTAATCTTTAAATCTTGAAAAAGATTTTGTTTGTTTTAATTGATAGAAAGGAAAATAGAAGCCAAACTATTGATTTTTTTTTTTTTTTTATTGCTTCTCTTTGCTCAGCACGCTCCTGGTGTACCAAAAATCCTGGTGGGAAATCGCCTTCACTTGGCCTTCAAGCGCCAGGTGTCCACTGAACAAGCACAAGCCTATGCTGAGAGGCTGGGCATGACTTTTTTTGAAGTCAGCCCACTTTGTAATTTCAATATTACGGAGTCCTTTACTGAGCTAGCAAGAATTGTACTGATGAGACATGGAATGGACAGGCTCTGGAGGCCGAACAAGGGTAAGTGATGTATAGTGAAAATGTGTTAGTCCTAGCTAAGGTTTATGGGTCATTCATGTGAAATGCTTTTTTCAGAAACTTTAACCCTGATGCAAAAACATCAAAAGAGAACCAGATATCCTGTAGGATTTGCTTTCTAAACAGAAAATACATATCTGCAGGGATAACCTGCTCTTCCTGCTCTTGTAGGGAATAATGTATTTTTCTTAGAACTTACACACTCATCCATCTAAGCATTAAGGCATAAATAGGAAACCGAAGCAGCAGGTATTTTTGGATAGCGTACGTGTGGGAAAGGGTGTGGGAGGAGAAATGGGAATTCATCCTGGAGTACAGGGTGCTGGGGCTGCTGCTGCCACGTGCCTGACAACAGCACGTGATGATAACGCCAGTTTTACGTCTGTTTTGAAGTACTGAGCCTGCAGGACCTGTGCTGCCGTGCCATAGTCTCCTGTACCCCTGTGCATCTCGTCGACAAGCTCCCGCTCCCCGTTGCCTTAAGAAGCCACCTCAAATCCTTCTCCATGGCAAATGGCCTTAATGCCAGGATGATGCACGGACGCTCCTACTCCCTCACGTCCAGCAACATCAGTAAAAGGAACAGCTTAAAGAAAGCGAAAATCATCCGGCCACCGCAGAGCCCGCCAAAAAACTGTACAAGAAACAGCTGTAAAATTTCTTAAGCACTTTGTGGGAAAAGGCACCTGGATGGAATCCCCTTGCATGAAGCGTGGAACACAAGGACTCCTCCTTTAATGGCTGAGCACACTCTATGTATGTATCACGCTACATAGACAAAAATAAGAAATATAAGTCTCATTTTAGAGCTTGCTCACTACAGCGATGCTGCTTTGGAATGAATGACGTGTTCAGCGCAACTGGAAGGAAGGGACACCTGGCTCTTGGATTTTCATACTGCGTTTTAGTTTCCGATGTGCATGATGCCATTGTTTTTATGAGTCGATGTGTTTGCATATAGGGGATAATTATCATTCTGCTTAATTCCATGAAATCTGGAAAGTGACTTACCGTGTAATTGTATAAAATCCTGTCTTTTTGCAAACTATTCGAAAAGACAAAAAAGGAGTCATCGGTTTGCATATTCAGGCAGGGGTTTTTAAATGCAATGTATTGTATACATTGTTCAATTCTACAAAGTGTGACAAATCCTAGTAATACTGCAGTTGTGCTTTTGGGGTTTTTGTAAAGCTTCCTTGATAACTTTGAAGCACTAACTTAACTAAGCTAAAAGTGTACATATAATTATTATGCACATACACAACAAGGTTCTGTCCCATTAGTGTATGTAAGAGATTTGATAAAGTTTTTGGTATGTTATTTAATACTTTGGGGAATTAATTTGTGGTTTAAATACTTATTTTTCTGTAAAAAAAAAAAAGAATATAAAAATATTACATTTTATATCACTCTACAAGAAAGTTCTAGGAGGAAAATGCCAAAGACACTGTGGTAAAAGGAACATGACTTAAAGAGCTGCTTTATAAGGAAAGAACACTATTTAAAAAATAAATAAATGTTTCTGGAAAAGAAATCCTATTATGCCTTTTTTTGTTTTTTTTTTTAACTGGGGGAGGTTGTCTTTAGCTTCCTGTAGAAGAATTTGAAGAACAACATACCTGAACTACACACCAGGAAACTCAAATCATCCTAAAAGCATCACATAATGCTTTTGATGCAACGTCTGTCTTCAAGATGGTTAACTGAAACACGGGAGAATAATATATGTCAAGTCTTCCTTCTGCTGGTGAGGGAATTGTGTGACTTGTTCTCCTGGGCAAGGACAGGCCTTTGAGATGATCGTGTAGCTTCATCCCAGTTTCTTCTGGGTGTCTTCATTGCTGTGAGATACCATCAAGTTCCGTGCCTGTAATATTCCTGCAGGATGAGCAGAGATGCCCGCAGCCTCTGTAGGCGAGGAGGGAGAATTCAAGACAGAATTTATCCATTTTTTTCAATGCCAAAGTTATGCCAGGATCGGGACTGGCCAATGCATCACTAATTAAAGAAAAGTGCAGTCAAGCGCAAGGCTTCTCATAGTTAAAGACTAAATGGGAAAACAAAGTTCGGTGGGAGGAATTCCTGTGGGATGGCTCCCCCGTGAAGAGCCGGCTCCACCTGCCGGGCTGCCTGTGCGGAGCCAGCGGCAGGGAGACGCTGCGGGTGTCGGGGGGAAGGTGTCAGACTGCAGCGGTGGCACCTCCACCGCTTCAGAAAATGTACGTGGCAGCTACAGCTACAAGAGGTTAAACCTCAATCCGAGACATCCGTTTGTGAGCAGTCTGGTTACGTTTGACCAGCAGCTCTGTGCAGGACAAAGAGTTCTCTTCCATCCACACTGCTATTCTGTTCTAAGTTTCTTCCCAAGAGGTGACAAACAAACTGGTTTGTTTCCTCTCTGTGCTCTGCAGTAAGCGTGCCTGCCTGGAGACTCTGAATGTGGGGGTGTGTGTCCTCAAGGTCAGATTCTCTATCCCCCTGCCAGCCAGGATAAAGACCTGGTAAGAAGCAGAGCCTGGAGCAGCGCTCCTTCCCTCTGGGAATGCCTGCAGCCATCTCGCCTAGAGTGAGGGAAGCCTGAGCCTGTACTTGGAAATAAGATGACTTAACAAGCCCTTCTTCGCTTTTTTTTTATTTCATGTGCCAAGTCTCTTCACTGCCTGAGGAGACCAAATCTTGTAAAGATGCAATGTGATTATTTTTATATATATATATGAGCGCACAAAGAATAACATACCATTGGTCACTGCAGGTATCTCTGGGACTGCAATGAGCCCCTGTAAACTGAAAAGCCGTAGTAATTTCCCAACAGAAGTCTGCAGTAGAGAAGAGCAGGTCACAGATCAGCAATACAACATGAAGCCATTGCTGCGGAAGGCACAGAACAAGCGCAGGAAAGGAAGCGAGTGCCCGTGAAGGACAGGGAATAGCTGGCATCTGTGTGAGCACACACAGCCTGGCCCCTCAGCTGATCAGAGCTGTGAGGTAATTGTGGCTGGAAGGGGCCTCAGCACGTCCATCATCTTGCTTAAAGTAAATTCACTGTTGAGCTCGGATCAGGTTGCTCGGGGCCTTGGGTCTTCAAAACTTCCAAATTTTTTTGTTGGTGGTCTCTGGGTTTGTTTTGGGTTGGGACTTTTTTTTTTTTTTGTCAAGTTACAGTATCCCCTATTTCAGCATATTCTAACTCTGTTTCTTCGGTTCTTGCCAGTCTGATGCTTCACCCAATGCTCCCCCCGGGCCCGGGGCTCTGCTGCCGGGGTCGAGCCCGGTGTGCGGGGGGGGGATCCCGCCCGGGCAGGGCCGAGGGGGGAACCGACAAGGCCCGTCCTCCTCAGGCGCCGGCTGCCTGTGCCCGCGCCACCCTCGGGCCATTTCCCCCTCGAGCCGGCGCCCTGAGAAAAACCCTCTTCCTCACAGCCGCACCGAGCTACCGCCGACCCTCCTCCTCCTACTGCCGAGCGGCAAACTCCCCCCTGGCCTGCTCCCTCCCTCACAGCCAGCCTCTCCCGCCGCCATTGCCCGCCCTCCCCAGGGGCGTGGCGCGGTGCCGCTCGATTGCTCGGCGCTCCTCACGCTGGCGGGTGAATGGGCTCTACGCTCGGCGGCGCTGCCTGGCAGGGTCGGAAGCAGCCGCCGGCCTGTCCGCCGCGGCTCGGCCCGGTTCGGCTCGGCTCGGCTCGGCTCGGCTCGGGCGGGCTCCGGCGGCGGGGCTGAGGC
>VXAK01009505.1:110692-151431 GCA_013399435.1 Arenaria interpres
GTGGGGGAGGGGCGCGGCGCTGTGAGGGGAGCAGTCGGTGCCCGGGGCTGTCCGACGGGGGGGGGCTTCTCTCTGCCGGGCCCGGCCCTGGGCGGCCGGTCTGTGGCGGTGAGGAGCCGGGCGGAGGTCCCCTCCCGGGGCCGGTGAGGGGAGTGCGGCGCCCGCTCTGGGTCTGGGCCTGCCGCCGCGCCCGGCAGCGCTGAGAAACCGGGGCCCGGCGGAGGCGGCCTCGGGGCTGCGGCCATTCCTCTGTGTGTGTGTTCCCTGCGCGCCCCCGCGGCTGCTGACAGGATCCCCCCGCTCTGGTGCTGCGGTGACACCGTCCCTGCCTCGCCCGGTGTTGGCAGAGGTGTGTTACCCCTGTTGCTGCCCTCGGAGCTCCGGTGGGGCAGTGGATGCCGCTCGGCGGGGGCTGGCCGGGGGGGAGAGGAGCAGGAGCAGCCGCGTTTAACGTGCATCTTCAAACGCATCCGTTTCTCGGATGGTGCTTCGGTACTTGCCGCAGGTTGCGCTGCTTTAAATTGTCCTGCCTGCCTGGTGTAGCTGTGCCAGTGCCCCAAACCCCGGGCTTAAAGGGGTGTGCTTCTGAAACCGCCTTCCTGACAAGGTACCTCACAAAATGTCACTTTCTCAGTGTAAGTAATTTGCATCCACAGTTAGTGGTGTAGCATTTTCTTTGCCCGATTTGTGTTTTTTTAAATGGTGGTTAAAACTGCTAATCATTTTGGCAGGCATCAGGCATACAGATACAGGGATGACTGAAAAGCTTCAGGGCTGTGTGCTCCGTCTGACTTCTTCTCGTTGTTAGAAAGGGGAAGGCCTTTTCTAGCAAGGGGGTGCATATGCCTCGCCTTGCTTTTGCAATATAAAAACACCACTAGTCATGAGTAAGTGTCATTTTTGTGGAATAAGAAGTAGAAGGTCATCATTTTGTAACATCCTTTTGTCTTAACAAATAATACTCTTGCCTAAGACAGTCTTGCAGCTTCTGTCGCTGTGGACTGTAGTTCATGTACCTGTTGCTGATGCTGTTGAAGTTGTGTGTAAACAGGAATTATTCTGTTGATTCTAGTCTAACACTTCTGATGACGTTTTGTCAGCAGCACATCAAGCTATTAATGAAGCGACCTCCTTGGTAGCTCTCTTCACGCCATCCTCTTGGCTTCAAAACAATAAAATAGTGTGGTTTTCAGCAACTGCACTTGTCTTCATCTCGCATTTGCAACAGAGATGGAAGAAGACGTGTGAGGATGAGCTTCGTTTCCCATTTGCAGGGGTCTGTAATGAAGCAGTAACATTTGATGCTCGGCCTGTGACGGGGCTGGGTTATAGAGAGAACTGTAAGAACCTGAGTTTCTCTTTTACTGCACAATGACTTTAGAACATCCTTTTAGCACTTAGAACTTGGTCTTCCTTGCAAAGCTTCCTTGAATTCTGTAGCAGTAAATGCAACATAAACACTTCTTTGAATAATGTCACATCCAGACTACGTTAAGGAATTTGTTTTGGGAATCTTTAAGCTGAGCAGCCTATTCCTAACAGTATTCCAGTCCCATCCTCCCCAGCCTGGCCAGATGACTTAATAACGATAAAAAACTGAAACAAACCCCAGGTTTGGTTTTCATTTGCAGACTCCTGGAGCGCTTCCTGCTTAGGGATGACGACATTGGAACTGTAAGAAGGACACTAGGATTTTCAAAAGGCCCTAAACTCCTAAAGTGTTAAAGGAGAGGTAATTGTTTGGCTGCTCAAAGAAGAGTAGACAAGAGGAAAAGCTCCCTTCTTCCTTATTGCTTCTACCAAAAATAGAAATATGAGTCATTTGAGTGCTGAAGCTTAGTAGTGTGGGTGTCTGCATGTATTGTCACAATAACCTAATTTCTTAGTAATTTAAGACTAGCCAATCCCATAGCGATGGGGAGATGGGAGGAGTGATCTAATAAGTCTCTCCCAGTTGTAACTTCCATGACTGACGGTGACAAAGCCAACACTGCAGTGTTTCTGAAACGGGCTGCCCTTACTCTGTTTTGAGTGATACAATATTTTTCTATTGGATGCTTTTGTCACTTTTCTTTATTCTTTAATTTAAAAACAAAACAGTATGACCCCCAAAGCGGAAGGGCCACATTGCAAGATGTTCTCTGTTGTTTTAGAATCATAGAATTGTCCAGGCCAGAAGGGACCTCCAAAGGTCATCTAGTCTGACGCCCCCACAGTCAGCAGGGACACCCCCAACTAGACCAGGTTGCCCAGGGCCTCGTCGAGCCTCACCTTGAATATCTCCAGGGAAGGGGCCTCAACCACCTCCCTGGGCAACCTGTTCCAGTGCTCCACCACCCTCACAGTAAAGAACCTTCTCCTAATCTCCAATCTAAATCTGCTCCCCTCCAGCTTAAAGCCATTGCCCCTTGTCCTGTCTGTTTTAAAACAGAATACTCTGACTTCAGGTTCCTAATTTCAAGCTGGCACAGTCCTGATTTCAGGTACTTTTCTAATGCTTTCAGAAGGACCTTAAAGTGCTTCACAGAAATGAACAGACAAAGCACCATAATAAGTTACCATAGTTGAAAGTCTATGTGTAAATTGCTGACAAGTTTCTCTTTCATCACTGTTGTAGTCTAAAACTAGTTTGAAAACTGAGGTGTATTTTGGTGTTGAAACACTTGGCTTTTTCATTTCATCTCCTTTAGTGGACTGAGGTGCTTGGCTGTAGGTCCCTGTCAACGGTTGCAGGATTCCGTGCTCTCTTAGGGCTTTAGACGATGCAGTGTTGCAGTTTCTGGGTCTTAGGCCCCGAATCCTGCAGACCTCTTTATGTCAGCACGTGGCATCTTCCAGGACAATCATTCATGTAGCCTTCCTTTTTCTTTGGTTTTAAAAAAAAACAAACAAAACTCGCTGTAACCTCGCTGGGACTGTCGGCAAATAGTACTTTTACTGTCAGAAGAGGCACAACTGAGGGCTGCAGTAATAATTATTAATTAATTAATTTACTTTTTTAAAAAAAAAAAAATGAGTTGCCTTCAGTCAGTGGCTCTTTGACAGCACGTCTGTCCCTTCTTAAAATGCCATGTGAACTTCCCGTGGAAGGAAGCGTACCTGGTCCTGCCACGATTCCCACCCCTGGCAGCCCCTCCCCAGCTCTCTCCTGCAGAGGAGCTGCCAAGCTGTAGCTGAACTGTCTGATCCCACTGGGAAACACTGGGACCGGATGGGAAACACTGGGCTCCAAAGCTGCTCCTGTAACCTGGAACTGAATGAGTAACAGTGATCTTCCTGCGTGATTTTTCTCGTTTGGCTCGGGGGTTGCGGTGACTGAGAGCTTCCTGTCTCTCTCAGTGTTACCGACCGTATGGGGAATATCGCAGTGAATCACATTCCCCCGGTTCTGGTGTATTGTCTCCAGTTCAAAACGTAGATATTCCCAAGACATTAGAGGCAGCCCACATCTTAGTCACGAGGTGAGCCCCGCGGGAAGGCTGTAGTGATGCTACAGGAAATGCAGTGTCTGCGTTTGATTGCATTAGGAATGCTCCGTTTGGGTGATGCTGGTATTAACCCAAGAAAAACTTTACGGTGCCCTCTTATTACAGAAGTTCTGGCATCCCTCTCCCTCTCTCCTGGAATTACAATATTGTGTTAGAAAACAGTCGCTGGAAAAACAATTATATAGATACACGCTGCAGCTACCAGAAACAGATCAGTTCTCATCCTGTACAGTGTTATTTTATGTAGAGAGAAATGTTTCCATTGAAATTAGCTTTCTAATTACCCCAGTAAATATACCGCACGAGGTGGCAGCTTATCAGTGCTGGTGTTTCATCACGGTGTGCTCTTCTGTGTTTGACTGACAGCAAACTAGGGGGGATGCACTGAGACGGGGGAGGGAAAATGAATATAGTTCATTTAAAAGCATCTATTTCAGTATGTTTACTAATATCTCTATAATCGTTATACTTGTTAACCACTCTCTCTGTGTGTTTAAATATGTAAACAACAACTTTATGCACTTAATTGATTGCAACATCTTGGACAGGGTGAAGTTGTCCCTGTGAGTATTTTGGGCTGGGAGAGTAGGGTTTTGTGTGTGTTTTCTTCACCGTTTGGCTAACGGCTGTACTGCTGGAACAGCCCAGTGTCCCGGGACTGTGACTCGGCTGTTAGTGACTATATGTAAAATAAGAGGGTTAATTTGTTTCCTTTCTACGTTGAAGGGTGCAGAGGTGGGTCTTGTGGTCGTTTTTCCTTTGTACGTGTGAGTTCAGGGAATAGGAACCCTGAGGATGCTGCCAAACACGCACACCCCCCCATAAGGTACTGGTCTGTAAAGCAGAGCAGGTGTGTGACACCTTTTGTTGTTGTTGGGGTTTGGTCACTTGAGGGGTTTGTGTTTGGTTGGTTGCGTGTTGTTGCGGGTTTTTTTGGTTTGTTACTGGTTGTTTTGGTTTTTTAATGGTCCTACTTGGAATGAAACTCTTGAAGTATTACAAAGCAATCTCAAATTGCCTACATTGTTTTTCCCAAACTGTGGAGTTTTAAAACTAATAGTGTTGCCAAGATCAAGTTTATTATGTGTTTTTGTATTGTTATGTGAGAACATTGATATTTTTATTTTTTTTCTTGGGTTATAAAAAACAAACAAAAAGATGTCTCCAGTTGTATTGTTTGTTCTGACATCTTAACTTGCAGCGAGATATGAGCCGTGGAGGACGTGTATTGAATGGTGCTCGCTCTTCAGTGAGCATGTGCAGTTTTTTAATTGAGCTTATATTAAGCTAATCATCCACAAACCACAGCCAGTTAGCTCCCGTGTTGGGAGGAGCATCGCTGGCTGTTTGTGAACCATTAACACCAGGAATGCCTCAGACACTCTCTTGCAGTGTGAGCTTTTTTGCCAGCTTCTGAGCCATCGCTCCACTGCGAACCAGCCCGGTCTGGTGTGGGCCACCTGGCCATGGGCAACCGGTTTGGAGACCTGATGTTTAGAGCGAAGGCTTCCTTCCCCCGCCCACCCTGTGGTTTTTGGGTATTGAGTTTGGGGAAGGGGTGCATTTAGACATAGCTCCTTGATTTTTAGGGGGGGGTGGTGGTGGTGTTCAAATCGTTGCAGTCACTGCTGTGCATGAGAATAAAACCAGGCTAATTTGAATATCTTTGTTCCAGTACCTCAAAGATCTTAACTGGCTTTTTGATATAGTGCATATCAATTGTGTAGCAACTGATCTTCTGTCAGTCTGCCTCCAGCGACTGTAGCTGCTTCTTAATGACTTGTAATTGATCTAACTTCACACTGGCATTTCTTTCTATTAGTAACAGCACTCACCCATTAGTGAGCAAAACAGCAGGACAGGATACTGGTGGTTTGATGGATTCCACTAAAAAGGCATGTGCATAATTCTGTACATAAAAGTAACTAAAATAATTTTCCAGAGTATTTTAATCTGGCTTCTAATCATTCCCTGGTTTAGATTTAAGCTATTGGCAGCTGACAGTAGCAGACTCTCATTAGAGCAGTCTTAAAAACTGTGTTTGAGAAGCTCTCTGCTGTGGAAACATGGGCAGTGGATCATATTTGTATAGTCGTAATCACAGTGTAAACTCAGATGTAATAAGAAAGGAGGGGTTTGCTTCGTAACGTCTGTTAGTTAAAATGCAGGTTTCCTTCCCTCTGTAGCGCATGGCATAGGGCACAGATGGGTTGGGAACTGCTCTCCTTTCCTTCCATTGTTTCTCACCTGTCTGAAAGAATACGGAGAGCTTCCTGCTTCCAGTAGAGGCCAGGGCAGAGGACAACTTCTCTGAATGGTTTTCACTTGCAATCACTAACAGAGCCTGCAAGTGTCTTTGGCTTGAGTGTAACAGTGCAGTTACTGAGTAATGCCCTCTTAACCCTCTGGCTCTTGCTTTGTTCCTGGGCGTATCTCACAATTACTATATATGTGTATATATATGTGCTTTTTACTACAGGATGCTTTGCATGCGGAATGGAAAATGGATTCCGAGTTTATAATGCAGATCCACTCAAAGAAAAAGAGAAACAAGGTAAAATGCTTACTTCTTATACCATGCTAGTTCTGTGTTGGAAACTCAGCCTTCTCGTTTGTTCTCTGCAAGATTCTTGCTTAGCTTTCACCATTCCATCACTGGAGGGCTTTGAATAAAGGGCCTAGAGAAAGGAAGTCCATGCTGGTCCCAAAGGGACTCTCACTTATGCCACTGCCTGGTCAGATCTCTATATGCTGTTAATTCACACAAAGCTGGCTGAAGATGGATTTGTCTCACCTTCTGGCAGAGGCTGAATTGTGTTAGCTCTTGCTGATGTCTGTAGCCCAGAATAGGCGATAAGTTGCCTGGTTGTTCACAAGTGGGAGAAGAGTTGCCCACTGCAGTGGTGTTACGTACCACCAAGAGAAGTTGTTCTGTCCTTGTGCAGTGATCTGGATCATCTGGTGCCGCAACAGAACTGCTGGAGATCTGGACACAACATTTCTCATACTTACTTAGAGTATTGCTTGCAAGAGCACTGTGAGCTCAGGGCTCTGATACTCTAAATTTTACATTCTCTGTGTGCTTAAAAGAACTGGGAGAATCTTAAGGTGTTAAACCTAATACTGTGAAACAGAAATGACTAACAGGTAGTAGGGCTTTTTATCAGGAACCAAACAGAGCTGAGTCAAAATAAAGGAAAATGAAACCTAGTCATGTGATTCTAACCCTAATATAGGAAGAAAGCTGCCATGCTTAACAGGTTTCCCAGCACGTCCAGCCTGTGGTGATAGAAAGGATTTAATAAGAACAAAAATGTATTTAAAATAGCACTTCCTATGAAACCAGAAACCAGGCACGCTTTCACTTTCTAGTGCTGTAAGAGATTTCAGTCACTGTTTGTGTGGCCAAAGCTGACAAATTGTTTTCTATTCTTAATAGTAAATTCTGCCATAAGCAACGTGACTTGGGAGTATCCTCTGTGATAGTGTGCTGAAGGGATCAGAACTCAGGCTGAAGTCCTGTTGAGTTCCTTGTCAAAACCGTCCCTTGCAGTAGCTCTGGATGTACTTCCAGAGATGTTTCTGATGAGCCAGATATTGCCTTTCCCCGGTGGATCCCAGAGGTCAGGCTGTACTGGCTGCAGAGGCACACAGAGAAATCTTGTTCATCTTTCAAGTATATTTAAACCTACCTGAGAGAATCTCAGTTGGAGCTTGTCTGTCTGTCTGACTGATTTCTGTAACCCAGTGAGAAACCAAGTCTTAACTATTAAACTTTGGCTTCTCTGTTTGACATCCAGGAGCTCCATGGAGTTCCCCATCCAGACATCACCTGTCAGAAATGTAAAGATAATGGTTAGAGCGTCTGTTCTAACAGATAGAGAACACATTGCACTTTCTTAAATTGTCTCAGGTTATCATTCATAAATATTTTGAGGCTTTTTGCTGTGGTGATAATACCTCGTCTTATCAAAACGTGCTGTCACGTGTTTAAAAGGCTTTATTGGAGTTAAGAGGAAGACCTGGTGTGGAAGGAGGGAGTGTCCAAATACAGCTGTTGAGGAAGGAAATGTAGCAGTCAGAAGTGTTAAAGAAGCCACAGACACTTGTATGAAATCCAAGGCTTTAATGCTCCAGTGTGACTGTCTGTCCAGGCATCTCCCTTCAGCGTTGTGTAGTCCAAGTCTCAACATAAATTCCTCACTGCAGTGCTCCTTAACGTCTGACTGCATCTCCCTTCTCCTGTCCTTCATGTCTGCATCTCTCCATTTGTGGTGCTTCCTCCCAGCTCCTCAGACATTTTTCCTGTTTTCTCCCATCCCTGTTTCTCACAGTAGGTCTCTCTTCAGTCCTTGTGAAATTGCAACTTTCCCTGTAGCTTTGAAATGGTTTATTAGTTTTATCCACCTTTCCCGCTGCAGCCTGCCAGCGTGCGTGGGGGTTGGACAGTCTTTAAGGAGAAGCTTGTTTTTAACTCTGCTCGTCTACCTTGAAGGCCACAGTTACGGCCTCTCTCCTGACACTTCAGTTCCTCTCCCCAGCAGAATGCTGAGCATCCCTCTGAGCTGTGTAAGCAAAGCCAAGCCCCCACTCAAATGTCATCAAATAGAAAAATTCATAGAATCATAGAATCGTCTAGGTTGGAAGGGACCTTAAAGATCATCTAGTCCAACCATCAACCTAACTCTGACAAAAAAATAAAATAAGAAATAAGCAATAAAAAAAATCACTAAGCCATATTCCTGAGGACCATGTCAACCCGTCCTTTATTATAAAATCCCCTGGTTGATATTTTGTTCCTCCACTTGCTCCATAAGCGTGGCATCTTATCCGACTTCCTCCATGGCTGAGATTCTTAAAAAGACAAAAATCCTTTTCCTTGCTCTATAGATGGGAAACTGTCTGTCCCAGCTGATCTGTCTTGCTCTCGCTGGTTCCTGCGTCACTGACGAGACCGGGGCTGGAGCTGCTCCGTGCTCCTTGCCTGTTCTGGCAGCTACTGGTGTGCTCCAGAGAACAGCACTGGAGTCCAGTTCAGTTACATAGATGCACATTTTGCCACCTTTCCTCAAATCTATCAAGTTTATAAAGAAAGACAACTTCCCTTGCAAATAAAAAGGTTCCTGACTATAAATACCATAATGGTATTTTTCTAAACACAGAGCATCAGCATAACAGAGCAACACCGGGCTTGAAGGGGGTGTGTGTCTGTGTGAGGGAATGAATTTGAGTGAACTGGACAGTCTCTAAACATATTTACAGACCCTCTGTAGGATAGAAATTATCAAGCTGCCATGATGATACTGCTTGATCTTCTCTCACGCGGCATGTCTTAATATATAACTTTAAAACCTTGCCATGTTTTTTCTATCTATGAAAATAAGGCCTCTCCCAACTGTGTGATGACAACAACAGCCATCTTCATTGCTATAAAAAATTAAGCAACTTTGCTGAGAATCCTGATCTTAAGCACAAAAAAAAATCAATAAAACGCCCCCCCAACTCCAAACCCCCTACCCTTTTTGTCAGGATTTCTTGTCTGTCACCCATCTTCTTAGAAAATTCTGTTTTTTGAGGTCAGCCAGGGTAGGAAGATACTGTTCTTCCTGAGAGAAGTGCTAGATAGGGTGAACTTTTCATGTAACAGTGGTAAAAATGAGATGGTGTTTTAACAGGTCCTGACACTTTCAAATAAAATATATTTGTCTTTCAGAATTTCTAGAAGGTGGTGTTGGCCATGTCGAAATGTTGTTTCGTTGCAACTACTTAGCACTAGTAGGTGGAGGAAAAAAGCCCAAGTACCCACCTAACAAAGGTGAGTCTTGAGAAATAGATCTTGTAAAGGTTTGCCTGGTGTCTGTGTGAAACTGCCCAAAGAGCACCCAAACCAATGGCTTTGAGCTGGGCTCGGGCGCTCCGAAGGCTGGATGAAGGGGATGTTGCAGCAGGTTTAAGTAAAGGTGGCGAAATGCCTTGCCCTGCTGCTGTTAGTGTCACCAGGCAGCTCCCTGCAGGGACCAGTCTCCGAGACCTGGTGACAAAGTCTGTCCTTCCCACAGGTTGCTTTGCAGAGAGACTCCGTGGCTCAGCAGCCTGTGGGGGGAAAAGGTCCTGGCTGGGAAATACACTATGGTTTTTTGGGTTTTTTTGACTGCTGCTTTGTTTCTTTGATAACCCTCAGAGCAAAACAAAAAAGCTGATTGCGTTTAGAAAAATGTATTTTTATTGTCAGCTTTTGTGGTTTACGAGCTCCTACCTGCAGGAATCATAGTCATAGAATCGTCTAGGTTGGAAGGGACCTTAAAGATCATCTAGTCCAACCATCAACCTAACTCTGACCAAAAAAAAGTAAAAATCACTAAACCATATTCTTGAGGACCGTGTCAACCTGTCTTTTGAACACCTCCAGGGATGGTGCCTCAACCACTTCCCTGGGCAGCCCGTTCCAGTGCTGGATAACCCTTTCCGTGAAGAAATGTTTCCTAGTACCCAATCTAAACCTCCCCTGGCACAACTTGAGGCCATTTCCCCTTGTCCTATCTCCTGTGACTTGGGAGACGAGACCGACCCCCGCTTCTCTACACCCCACTTCAGGTAGTTATAGAGCGTGATAAGGTCTCCCCTCAGCCTCCTCTTCTTCACACTGAGCGCCCCCAGCTCCCTCAGCCTCTCCTCATAAGACTTACTCTCCAGGCCCAGGAGTGATAGTGTGAAGGGCTGGGGTCCCTCTGTTGTAGCCAAGTACCTTGTGGTGAGCAGGACGCCGGTCTGTAATGCTCAGCTGTTGGATGCTCCTCTTCAGTAGCCTAGAAAACGAGAAGTTGGTCTCATGGAGACAATGTCTCCATGGAGAGAAACTAGGAAAACTGTCTAGGAAACTAGAAGTTGGTCTCATGGAGACAATGTGGACCTTCAGCTGTGTCTTGCTGATCTAACGCAATCTCTGCACTGTTGCAGTAATGATCTGGGATGACCTGAAGAAGAAGACTGTCATCGAGATAGAGTTTTCTACAGAAGTCAAAGCAGTTAAGCTGCGAAGAGACAGGTGGGTAACAACAAACGTGTTCCAAATGCGCAGCTTGGCTTTGGACACTGTTCTTATTCGTTTCCAGCAGTTTGTAGAAAGAAAAAAGATCCTGCTTTAAGACCTAGATAAACAAAAGGAGCAGCTAAAGGTAAAACAGACTTGGGGGCACACACTAGGTGTTAACAGCTCAAGTATACCGGTATCTGACACTTTGGTGAAAAGCCTGTAAGACTTTCTGGCCACCTAATGCAGGGAAATGTTCTTGTGGCTACTGCAGACTTTTTCCAGGTGTGGAGGAGTGTGAGGGGAATTCACGTGGATCTCTAGAGCAAGAGCATCTCTTGGCAGCTGGAGTCTGTGGATGTGTGGGCGGAGGGGTTCTGCTGTCGCAGCTTTGGATAAAAGTGCTTTGCTGGCTCATCGCCACGTGGTTTTTTTGCAAGGCTGGGAGTCTGTGGTGGTGTAGGGGGGGGAGAACACAGCCATTAAATCAGTTGAAAGCCTCTGCAGCTCTGAACTGATACGTACGTCCCTGTTTTCCCCACCCCGAGTCACAGGACCTTCTTGTCTCTTTCAGAATTGTGGTCGTCTTGGACTCGATGATTAAAGTCTTCACCTTCACACACAATCCCCACCAGTTGCACGTCTTTGAAACCTGCTACAACCCTAAAGGTGAGTTGTCTGCGTGGGCTGGGGAGGGGAGGAGTTTATTCTGTTCCTGACGTGCTATTTATCCTTATCTGCCTGAATCAGTTTTGTTCAGTAAGTCGTTAAACAGTTTACACACTGCACTATAGCCATGCCCTTTGGAGGTGCTTTTGTGTTTTATAAAATGGTTATTAAGTTCTATTAATATTTGGCATAGAAAAGCTTTTTCGTGTACTTCTCTTATAGATTGATTTCTGTGCTTTCTTCTGCAAAGAACCTGTAAAGTTGATGTATTTTGTGCTGAAAGCTTAATTATGAACACAAACTATTGAAGTGCATCATTCCTCCTTTCTAATGGAGCTAGAACCCTCGAGCAAACTATTCTCTGCGGTGTCAAAAAGAGCCTAATTAGCGAACTGATATTGTTCTCTTTAAATAGCAAGGTAGGGCTTTGTGTGGTGTTGAAAGGAGCAGAAGGGATCCTGAGCCAGGCCGAGTATTGGTGCCACAGGCAGAGCTGGCCCCTGCAGTGACACCCCTGGAGGCTCCAGGCAGGCGTGGGGGGGACTGAAGGACAGTTACAGGAATGGTGGAGCTAAACTCTTCTCGACGGTACCAGACAGGAGAACAAGGGCTGGTGGCCATGTTTGATATCTCAGGAGGGTCAGCTTGTACGTCGGGAAGGTGTTTTCACCACCAGGAGGTTCCTTAGGCCTGGAGTCCCCATCTTGGGAGGTTCTGAAGCAGATGTTGGATGTGGTGGCTGCGCGGAGGACAGCCCAGCCCAGGCGCAGGTTGGACACCCTGAGGTACCTACGCTGGGCGTGCGGTGGAAGGTGCGGTAGGAGGATGTTGTTCCTGGTGACGCCCACCCGTTGCTCCGCCAGCTGCGGGCTGAGTCTGCAGGAATTTGTATCCTCAGAACAGCCGGGAGAGACGCCATTTCCCTGAAATGGTCTGCAAAAAGTTACCAAGGAAAAAAAAAGTGCCATAAGAACCAAGTCCAAACATGAATTAATACCAATTGGTTTTACTGATGGATGAGAAACGACACTATCACCTCTTATAAACTCTTACCTTTTTCAAGCTGCTAAGGAGACCTTTTTTTAATTTCTTGTTTTAAATAACTTTGCTGTAACAGGCTGATGGAGCTGATCTCTGAAAACACCCAGACTTTGGATAACCACTACTAGATTTCTTTGAAACAGGAGAGAAAGTTAAAATTATGCTACTCCCCTGTTTCCCTGTGCTCTGTGCTTGGGGACGGATCACGTTAAAATGAAATTCTGATTTGCTACACGTATGTTTGTTTATTCTGAAATTACTGATATTTTAGAAACTTGTGTTTGAAAACTTTATTAGGTTACGGAAACTACACAGTTATTCTCTCTCCTTTTGTTTTTTTTTGTCTTTTAGGTCTCTGTGTCCTTTGTCCAAATAGTAATAATTCCCTTCTTGCATTTCCTGGGACACACACGGGGCACGTGCAGATAGTGGATCTGGCTAATACAGAAAAGCCTCCTGTCGACATACCGGCTCACGAGGGAGTCTTGAGCTGTATAGCTCTAAACCTGCAGGGAACAAGGATTGCAACAGCATCAGAAAAAGTAAGAATCATTTCCTCCTCTCTCTGACTGACTGTGTGTTCCAGGGTAGGAACTCCTGCTAAAATCTGAAGTTGCGTCCTTTTGTGGGAAAGATAGAAATAATTCACTGGGAAGTCCGTCACTGAAATACACGTTTGCAGTCTGTCTGTCTGTCCTGCTTCTCTAGGATACCCAAACAACAATCCAAAGGCAGTGTTTGTTTTAGCTGGCTGTAGCAGTGACTCCTCAGTGGTACTTGAATGAGATCTGGCCCTAGTGGTTCACATGTTCTTCAATAAATACTATTAATTTTAAAAATAAAGGGGGCAGGGGAAAGCTTATTTGCATTCTTTGACCTGTATTATTTTCTGCTTAAATTCACTTTAAAACCACTGGCTAAAGAAATATTTGCGAATAGGTCTGTCATACTGGAGGAGCTGGTTCTGCTCTGGCTTAAGTCCTGACACGGACCGGGAGGGAGGTGCCTCATACACGCACTGCAGAGGTTTTCCTGCAGAGCCTAAATGATAAATTGATTCTTGCATTATTTACCAAATTCTGTGTGGCTGCGTGTTACTCAGGCCTAAAGAATGCGATACGCTGACAAAAACCCGCACGGTACGAATCCCTTGGGCTGGGCTGGGGCAGAGATGTAGAAAGAATGTGAAGTCCTAGACCTGCCTTCTCCGTGGGAGCTTCGGGGAAGGCTGCTCGGGAGCCTCATCTCCCAGAGGAGCTTCCAGCGTCCCCAGGAACCCGAGGGAGATGGGTGGGAGGCAAGTTGAGCGCTCGCTACCTTCTTCCACTCCCCTGAAACCAGGTTCTCAAGGACAAGCTAAATTAATCCAGCTGGTCTCTGTTTAGAATCGTTCCTACTGCACAGCCTACAGCTCAGAAAGCTTCTAAAAAGAAAACCCAGCCGTAGTCTCTCTTAACTAAGCTTAATTACTGTACATCTTCTAAGCAAAGCTCTTGAATGCCAGCTCCAGTGTTAGATAGCGTAATCATCTGCAGGGTTTGTAGGGAGACATTCTTTTTTTTGTGTAGAGAGTAAGACAGAAATTGGAGTAGGGCCAAACTGCCCTGCTGAGCATCCACCTCAAGCTCCTCTCTTAAAACCAAGCTGATGTTTACCCAAATCTTTCTCCGTGGGCTCTGTTCCTCACTGGTGTGCAAGGGGAGAGATGCACTTGTTAGCCGGGTGTATCACACAGGTGAGGGTGTGTACTCGCTCTTCATCACACCAAAGCACTAAACCGTCCATCGCGTTATTTGGGACGCGGTGACTCGTTTTACGTGGCTGGTGTCAAGCTTAGTTGACTGGAGGCGCAGCGCGGTTCCCTCACGCAGAGTTCTGCCTCTCACCTCCCTCCCCTGCGGGGTCCCAGGTCGGGGTCAGGACAGATACGGAGTGTGCGGTCGGTGACTAATTCTTCTACGTTACTTCAGCTGAACTAATTGTAAGGAAAGACCGTCCGCAGCCATACACTTACGTATGTCAAGAATATACTTAAGAAGTGGGGAAAAAATTGCCTGTAGCAATCAAACCTGAGTGCTGAGCAAGGACAAAATGACCCCCAGAGCCCGGGAGCAGGAGGCCGTGCACAAACATACTTGTGTCCAAAGCAACACCAGGGCCACACTAGTGCTTTATCCACCGTAGCGTGGGTGAAACTTAATTGAGTAGCAAAGTAACAGGATTGTATACGAAAGCATTGCAGCATTGTGAGGGGGTGGGGGAGAAATTGATATTCTCCCTAAAAACTATCATTAAGAGTGGTTCTCTCCAGTCTACTGAGATGAAAAACCCGATTGTGTACGTAGGGGCACCGATACGCCGGTCAGGCAGACTTTGAGGATGCATTCATTCTAGGGTGTAGAGAGTCTTCTGCCTTTCCTAATATAACGCTTGATTCCTTTTCAAGGGGACCCTCATAAGAATATTTGATACTTCATCAGGGCATTTAATCCAGGAACTACGAAGAGGATCACAGGCAGCCAATATATACTGGTATGTTTAATTGCTTCTGCTTTGTCTCCCGGTGGGTGGTGCTGAGCAGCCCGGTAAGGGGCACCCGAGGCGGAGTTTGGCTGCCAGGGGCACAAGGCAGAACCCAGGGCAGCCGGAGGTCCCAGCGCCGCGTGGTGCTGGTGAGGAGAGGGGCAGCAGCCACCAGCTGTGTGAGCCCGGCACTGGTGAGAGGGTTTGGGGCAAAAAATGTGGATATCGATAAGCCGCTTCTCGGCGGAGAACACACAGTAGCTGGGGGGATACGTGGACTTCACAGGGAACCACGGAGGATGCAGTGATGCAGCCCAACACCGCCCAGGGACTGGGAGGCGGAGTGGAGTGTTAATTACCCGGAGGGGAGTGGAGTGTTAATTAGAACCCAGCGCTGCTCTGTGTGAGAGCGCCTGAGGCAGAGGTTTGCCCCCTGCAGTGCTGGAAGCCCTCTGCCAGGGGTGGGGAAACCTCCCTCCTCCTGCTGAGCACCTCTCGGGGCCGTGGTGCACGTTTTATCCAGTACCTGCCCCGGCTCCTCGCAGCAGAGCTCACGCATCTTCTCCTGGTGAAGTGGAACAGCCCGCGCGGGTGGTGTCCGGCTCAGGGCCATCTGCTGCGTGGCTGGTCCTGAGGAACCAGGTCCTCCCCCCTCGAGGGGCTTGTCATCCTGTCAGCAACGCGAAGCTGAACGGGAGGAGCCTCAGCTGCTGCAGGAGGGGAGCTGGGGAGGAGGATGGTGTACACCAGTGGATACTGCAACTCCCTGTGTTCTCTACAGCATCAACTTCAATCAGGATGCTTCCCTAATCTGCGTATCCAGCGACCACGGCACAGTACATATTTTTGCTGCAGAAGACCCTAAAAGAAATAAGCAGTCAAGGTAGGGTTTGAGCCTTTCTGGAGCCTTTGGGGGGGAATCTGGGGGGTGTGGTGTGCCCTTTAAATAGCTCAAAAGACTGCTCTTGTCAAGCAGCAGCCACTACCTGCGCCGCTGGAGGTGGGGAGATTCATCTGCTGTGACCGAGTGAAGCTGCAGATTTAGGACTAACAGCAGCTGCCACGTTTCTGCTGTCCCTGGTGGGGCTGTACAGGTCCAGCAGAAGCACAGGATGGGGTTTTCATGGCTCTCTCTTAGCACGAACAGACGTCGTGGACACTCCACGTTAAGCAGTCTCTGCTGAAAATCAATCCTTTCAGCAGTTTTTGCAGTCGCAATAAAGCCAGAAAGGGTGGCTGTAGGGTCCCCCTGCCCTAGAAGGGAAATCATACCTATTACCTGATTATTAGTAGCAGAAGATAAAAAGCCAATCGATTGAAAATAGCAGTTCGTGTGACCCCTGCAACTTGTTCAAACGTGCCAGAAGTTCTAAACCGACTCTCACCACCACCTTACTAAGTTGTTATGCCTTTTTTTTGTTTGTTTGTTTTTTCTCTCTCTTTCAGTTTGGCCTCTGCCAGCTTTCTCCCCAAATACTTCAGTTCCAAATGGAGTTTTTCCAAATTCCAGGTTCCCTCAGGCTCTCCGTGCATTTGTGCCTTTGGAACAGAGCCAAACGCTGTCTTAGGTAAGTACCGGAGGCTTCCCCGGGTCGTGTCTGGAGAACGGGGTTCTGCACCGCCCTGGCTCTGAGCTGGGGGGGCGCTGAGGTGGGACTCACCCAGTGTCTGTCCCTGTCGGGCGGGAGCAGGAGCGGTCGCTGCTCTGCCCGGGGAGGTGCGGTACCGCCTGACGGGCACCGGCCTCCCTCAGGTTCCTCCAGAGCATCTCTCTGGCTGTTCCCTTGGCTCGAAAGCTCCGTTGAAGCTGTAGCTGAAGGACCGGAGTGGAACCCAACCTCTGGAACAGCTGAACTTACCGTGACTGTGTTTGTGTTTCAGCGATATGTGCCGATGGCAGCTACTACAAGTTCTTATTCAACCAAAAAGGGGAATGCTCAAGGGACGTCTATGCTCAGTTTCTAGAAATGACGGACGACAAGCTCTGACTGAGCTGAGGGAGCGCGTGGGTCAAAGTACTGCCTCGGCCATTCCACAGCTTTGGAAGGACAGTGTATGAATGTCCAAGACCGATCAAGAAGTTTAGCAGACCTCACTGAGAAGCCTGGCCCAACACGATCAGAACAAGCTCTGAAGTAGTGGACTACGTATGTTTATTCTCATTTCTGCAAGTATTCATCATTAAAATCTCTTTGGGTTACCGTCATCAACTCAAGTTTTCAAGATGTGGCTTTCAACAAGCTTGTGCCTATTGGGTTTCTCTTCATCTAAACTGTGAAATGACTTCAGATTAAACACGAGTGCCTGCCGCGCGGAACGATCTGCAGGGGGCTGCACCAGTGAACCGCTGGCCTTAGGAAAAGGGATGTGAAAACAGAAGATTTTAGGCATGGCTTTACTTCCCCTGAGTGGCTGGGAGCGGGAGGGAATACTCTGGATCACGCCAATAAAGGCCCCGGGATTGGCTGGGAGCAGGAGTGCTGCCTTCCCGCTCCCCAAGCACGGCTTGGAGCCAGAGGGGGGGAGAAGCCACAGACGACTGTAGCTTGAACCCTGCTCATCCTCCCAGCCGGCGTGGGGGGCTGGGGGGGGGCGGGTCCCATGGCCACAGGCTGCTGCTCACCCTGGTTGAGCCATCAGCGCTAACTGTCAAAGGTGCCAAACTGTAGGTAGCAGCCGAAGGCACCGTGGGGCACGGGCTGACCCACCTCTCCGGGGGCAGGCGGAGCTCCTGGATTCCTAGAGGCGATTCCTCCTGTAACGAAACAGCCAGTCCAGGTTTCAAACCCCCCCGGGCAGGGGTGGGACAGCCCTACCGCCCGCTGCTACACCCGCTCCGCTTCCGCTGGAGGGCTGGCGTGTTAATTTCTACTGCCAGCACCATGAACCCCGGCGGTGGCGTGGGGCGTACGTCTCTGCAACGGCTTTAAACTTGCAAGCTTTTTCTTTTTTGTTTTGTTTTATTTTATTAGAGATGTTGCATACTAAATCCTGTTGGCCCAGGGACAGTTAGGTTATAGACTAAACCCACTCACTTGGAAGCTCTTTCCCCGAATCGTTATATGGCAATTAATATTTACTGCTAAGCTAAGGCACGAGATACGGAACTAGAAACTGCAATAGCCACAAGCTGGCCCTTCACGGCACTAAACACCCGGGGGAGGGAAGTCTTGCTCTTCTGAAATGTAATTCCACAGATGCTTCCCATGGGACACGCCCCTCACTCTGCGGTTTAGCTGCAAACTCTCTAAATTTGACAAGTTTCTTTTAGTGTCACGTAACATACTAAGGACTAACTCCTACGCAGATTTTGATGTCGAGGTTGCATGTTGCTTTTACGTGTATTTAATCACACAAATTGTTTTGCACACTTCTTTGTAATATGTTCTTTCTTTTAAATAAAAGTGACTAATTTTGCTGTATTCGCTGGTGATCACCGCCCAAAGGCCTGTTGCCGTGGGTTTTGGGGAGTAACTCACCTGAGGAAATAGCGGAAGGAGAGAGAGTGGATCAGTCTCAGGCGCAGGATGGGAAGTCCGCCCGTGTCTGCCTGGGAGGCGCAGGTTGGTGTTTCTACCAAAACGAGTCTGATTTCCAGCGCAAACCGGCTCTTGTTCAGCAGCAGCTGTGGTGGAGGGAGCCCTGAAGCCTCGTACCCTCCTCTCTCAGCGCTGGCTGTCGGCCGCCCCCGGAGGAGCGGGCGCACAGGAACGCCTGGAACCCGGCCTCCCAGGGTGCCTGAAATCCTCTCTCCGGGGCGGCCGGGAGCCGTTTGTGATCCGCTGGGCTGCGCTCACTTCAAATAGCGAGGAAACTACTTTAACTACACCATTAAACCTCCTGCACGGCCTTCTGAAGGTTTCATGTCTCTTAATCTGCTAACTCGCCCTCCTCCCCCGCTGAAGTTATCCTGGAGTTGACCGGCCAGACCACAGCGTATTTCTCCATTAAAATTCTACTGAACTTGTAAAACTTCCCCTGAACAGCGGCTCCAGTGTGACAATAAGAATGAAAATAACACTAATGATGTTCATTACATTCTTAGTTGTCGCTAAGAATGAAAATAACACTGAAGTACCCATGCAGACACAGTGCTGTGCTAATGGGGAATGCATTAATACATACCTAAATATATTTAATCTCAAATTCCTCCTCCTTTTACTACTTGCGAATCCTCATCCTTAAGGAGACGGGCTCTTTTACAGAAATCAGGTAAATGAGTGAGTCTTCCCCCTGGTGCTGCCTCCAGGTTGCTCTGCCAGGGCTCCATCACGTCACCTCCTGCTGTACTGCTTCGCGGAGGTAACTTCAACCAGAATTCGGGTTAAGTGGGATAGTGGATAAATACATCTCGACAATCAAACGGAACCGGATTTTAGTCAAGTCATTTTGGGGGAAAATAAATAGTAAATATTTTTCTAGACCATGTACCCACCGTGTTGATTTATTTACGAGGCTGCCGTGTCCGGGCACGCAGCAGCAACGCTCACCCGCGCTTCGGGCCTCACAGGAAGGCCCGGCTCTTCCTGGGCAGGATGGTAAAGAACCGCTCTGCTCAGAGCGGCGTCGCGCTCACCACGGCCAGGCTTCAAAGCCCTGAAAATCCACCGGTCGCCTTTTGAACATACTCCTGCTCAACAGGAGGCAGCAGAGTGAAAAGGGGGCAAGGCGAGCTGTCAGAAATCTACTTGATGTGGCAAAAGAGGATTAAATAGATTTAAAAATGTCAAGTTGTTAGCTTAAGACAAGTATTATAGTCCAGAGGCCCAACAGCGTTTATTCCTTTAAGTGTAGTTGTCTGAACTCTTAGCTGGAAGCGGGTGGCTTTGGGAGCCAGCCCTGCTCAGCAGAGCGCCCCGATGACGGGAGGGACACGGGCCACTGGCAGTGTTAATTTCTGAAGAAATGGCAAAATTCGCACAGTAGGTCTAAAATACGACTATTCCTGAAAAGCAGTGTATTTCCAGCAGCATCAGCTATATAAGTTATGGATTATTAACTTCTATCGCATTCAAAAATAACTAAACACCTTCTCTCCCCCTGTTTTACCATCTCTTTCCGCAGCACTTGTGTCACAGTTCAAAATCCTGAAAGGAAAACTCAAAAGATTAGTCGCAGTGCAATAAATCCAATCTCAATTCCAGGTGTTCGCCAGGAGGAGCACCAGAACTCGCTGTATTTCTTTCAGAACCTTTAAGTATTCACGTTAAAGTAGAAACCGCGAGATTAATCAGTAAAATTAGAAAATAGGAGACCCAAGACTAGTTCTTCCGTACGTGGGCCAACAGGGCTGCGGCAGCCAACGGGGACCGAAATACAGAGGCTACAGAACAACCGGGGCTTGGGAAAGAGAGTCCTGTTTTGGGGTCACACACGGTGAATCTGCCTCTGTCTTAACAGCCCGTTTCAACACAGCCGTTTTACTGCAGGGTTTGGGGTTTTTTTTATCTTCTTTCCCAAAGGTTGTATTTGTTTAAACAAGCCAATGCCTCTGGTCTGGTCTGTAAGAGATCCCGTGGCATCCCACACAACAGTCATTCTTTCTGTTCAAGGAACAGGTTACGCTCTTCCAGCTTCAAATATTCCAGCCCCGTACAGCAGTTTCGTAGCCCGCCTTTCATTTCTCCCCCGCTCTTGGAAGCATCGCCATGAAAACCAGACCCAGCATTCCCAGAAGCTTTTCTAGGACTTTAGGCAAAAGCAGTTCTCCAACTCTGACGAGAAACACGAGGAACAGAACTAACACGTCAAAAAAGGATGAGAAACCAAACCACCATTAATGACAGTTATTCCAGAAGGTGCACATCTCGTTAAGCTCATTACAAAACTACTGCCCTCCGCAGTGTGTGCCGGTCTGTGCCCCGTCAATACATTCGTGGCCAATGGCTGTTTAAAATCAAACCAGTGAACCAATGCAACTCCCCGGTAACGCACCTGAAATCAGCCCCAAATAGCAACACGACTTCTAGAAGAACAAAAACTCTCTGATACAAAAAATAATTCTAAAGTCAAAAGTCTGGCTTGATTAATAGTTAGGAAAGAACAGAAGGAGAAGCAGCCGTAAAGCTTGTTTTCAGGTGCCAGTCCACGAGTAAGATCAAGAGGAACCCGATGGTTAAAAACTGACTTCAGACATTCCCTTTATCCATCCGTTCTGCGTCAGACACACTGTAGGATTCTTAGTAAAAATGTTAAACTACATAGTTAAGACGTGTACAGAAAGGGGTCAGTCAGGTTAGTAGGAAGCAGCACTCAATTTAGTGTGATTATATATATAAAAAAATTATGTATTTTTAGATAAATATCTATCACACACGCAGATATATATATATAAAAAAATCCCATGCTATATAAAACCACAACTCAACCTGTATTAATGCCTACCAACCCCTCAAAATTTACCTTCTGGGGGAAATTAAATCAAGACACAAAACACAGATCTGAACGCAGACTGCTGAAACGTCGAGTTCCATTTTTGGATTTAAGTAGTTATAAACCCAACATTTTAAAATGAAGTCGTATTGTAACAACCACGCAAGTAAAGGCAAAGGCTTCCCAGTTTTGCCTCCCGCGCAGCAGCCTGTACCGTCCGGTGGTTTGTGAAGCGGAACCGCTTTTGTATCTTTGGGGATTAGCACGGCACAGGTATTTACCTAAGTCAGCACCACTGAAAATGGCATCACTGGGGTCAGTGTTACACCGTGGGCAGGGGGGAGGCAGCAGCTCTGACAGACTAACCACACCATCAAGAGGAATTAGACTTTCACGCCGCTCCATCCACAGGCCCCTCTGCTCCGGGGACTCAGTGGTTTTGCTGGGTGACCCCATCCCCTGCAGCTGCTCTCACTCCGGCCAGCAGGCAGGCAGGGCTCTCCCGGCCACCACCACCCCGGAGGCCGTGCTGCCGCCTCCCCGAGCCCGCGGGGACACGGGGCCACCGCCACATGCAGCGGGATCAAAACCAAAGCTGGGGTAAGGACAGGGAGAGGGATCTCATGCAAGGACAGGACACGCTGGCAGGGGAGATGAACGCTTCCGTCACCAGAAGCAAACGCACACTTAGGTCTTCCAGAGGTTTGAATTCTGAGTCTTTTTCAAAGTCATTCTCAAGTTTACCCAAAAGCAGGCTCTTAACAGAGAGAACACAGAACAGGCAGCCTAGGAGTCCAAAAGGAAATAATGCCACGCATCATAAAACACAAAGGTAACCAGAAAGCTTCCATCGGTTCCTAAAGAGAGGTCAAATCTGTAGGTACATGGATCACCTGAAGACACTTTCCATTTGCAGAAGAAAGATGACATTGACCGCGGGAGTCCAGGATGATGGGCACCAAAAGCCAATTTAAGAAATGTCAGGAGCATCACCTCAGAAGCAGCCGCGTGACAGGAGCCTCCTTCAGCCTCTGCTGTCACACGGTGACGGTCACTGTATTAATAGTGGGAGGCACAGAAATACACAGAGAAACCAGGGAGCAGCTCTGGTTCACCAGCCCAACGACTCACTTCAGCAAAGCCCGACACGTAAGACTGAGGAGTCTCCACCAGTCAAAAGCCGTGGAGATCATCCCGTACCAGCGTCCTTCTGCATCCCTGGAAGCACGGACAACCACCTGGTGTTTTTAAGTGAGACCGTAAGCCGTTTTCTCACATCGCACAGCTTTTTCCAAAGGGTTTTATCCATCCGAAGGAAGGCGCAACTCTTCTGCCGAATTCCACACGTGCCAAACGGTGTAGGACCCCACCACGTTACGGCATCGGGACCCAGGCCCCGCTCTCCCCCTCAGGCACAGCTTCCCTGCCGTCAGCTCATCGCCTCGGCTTGTTTGGCCTCACACCGTT
The DNA here is from genome assembly GCA_013399435.1 of Arenaria interpres. NCBI lineage: Eukaryota > Metazoa > Chordata > Aves > Charadriiformes > Scolopacidae > Arenaria > Arenaria interpres. The sequence continues at coordinate 133,283 of VXAK01009505.1, forward strand.
CCCTGGGGCACGGCCAACGTCAATTGGATTAATCACCCCAAAATGCACATAAACGTTTCAAACACACTTGTTGAGTAATTTCAACTTAGTTAATTTGCTGAATAAAATTTAATTTTATTTAAAAAATCTTATACACTATTATTCACCTAGCCCTAGTTGTGAACAGATTCTCACTTCTGAAAATAAACCACATTCTAGTCAATTCATTCAACACCAAATTAAATTACTAGTACTGGATTTTTTTTTTCTTAAAAAAAGTATGTTAAAACTTTACTTTTTTTATTTTTAAAACCTCTAAAGAAAACGTTGCAATTTTACAGAAATGTTTCTTTTCAGGTTATGCTTTTTTTTTTTTTAAATGCCTGTTATAAATTCAGCTTGTGTAGAGTTTTTTTCATAGTTTTTTAATATGTATTATCTGCAGAGACATTGTAACAGTTCCATTTTGTGGATAAACACAAAACTTGTACAGATTTCTCGTATTTGGTCTTTAGGTAAATAGTTCCCAAAAGCTGCCTAAATAAACCACTCCAAACTGTTCAGTCCATCATGAAAAGTACAGTTTTTCCTTTCGTAGAGGGAAAGGAAATATAAATAATGCATCATTATTACAGAAAATGACAAAAATCAGATTCAAATTAAGCCAACTATCTAGCTTTCACTCACCTTACTGCATGAGGAAATAAGACATTATGTGAATTAAAGACTGAACAGCAGCCTTACGTTTAAATTTAATTTTGAAATGTAAAGTGGAATCTATTACCACAATTAAAGTGAGAAATTACCAATACATTTTAAAATGTTCAACTGCAGAACACACACTTAAAAAAAAAAAAAATTATTATAATAATACAGTAGCCACTGTTAGAAAACCACAACAGCTACTCTTCATGGAGACCCCAAGAGGTCAGTGTATGACATCAAAAGTGTTACGGAGAAACTGGTCAGATTAATTTCTACTGATGGGTGCTTAAGCTTAAAAATATCGAATATACCTCTGACAAGATAATTTTACTCTCTTTTTAAAAGGACTTGTGATAAAGAATTTCATCTTTCTAAATGAAGAACAGTCTGTTATCTTAAACATACACAATATTAAGCGAGACTCTTGTTTTACTTTAGACTGGAAAAATATGCCAGGGACAGTCAAAGTCAACACAAAGTAACAAACAGCAAAAGGTAGCAGAAAGAGAAACAGATAAGTGCAGCTCTGGTCAAATTCATAGCAGTTCTTTACGTCAGTTAACGGCTCATTTACATTGTAATTTCTAATCAGTTACATGCAAGCCCAAAGAAGCATTTGATCACTACACATGGTAATAAAATTTGATTAAATTTATCAGGCAACTGCTAAAATATGAAAATTTGCAGATGTAATAAAGTAGCTTTATCTGAACTTTAACAGGACAGACAAAAGTAAATCATTCCATTGGTTAAAAAAACCCTACATTCAGTTTTTTACCAAACAAAATTTCACATGAAAAGTATTGTGTGATTCCAAAGTTTCCGGAGTAGAAATGGAGTGATTTGAAATGTCAAAGACCCCATTGTTTTGCAAAGAAATGAAAATACACCTCAAAAATTTCTAATTCCACATGTGAACAACAAAATACTGCATTATCTACCAACAACTGCATCGGGTAGGTCGTTATGAAAGGCTAGCTGCCAAGATGGAGGAAATGGCTCCTTGCCTCTGTTCCCTTTAAGGAATATACAATCGTTTGAAACCAGTTCACACTAAGCGCTTATCATGCTGCCGTTACACTGAGATACTCAGTCCTTAAAATAATCTGATAAAGATTTTTTTAAAGCTGCAGCCCTCCCCAACACTGTATTTCTCAGTGTACACAGTTCAGTAGGGGGCAGGGAGGAGCGGGGGTCACAGCCTCTGGAACAAGATGTTTTGCAGTTTGACTTTAAATTACCAAGTTTTAAGGCCACCTGTGTTGGTTTTTTGTTTGTTTTTTTTCAGTGCTGAAAGTTGAAGTCTGATCACAGGGCCCCTTTCCCCACTGCGTGAGAACATGTTCCAACATTTTAGGTGTTATATTTAAGTGTCTCCTTTTGGCACCATGGAGTTTATATTTTTTTTTTTTAGAAAAAAAAAAAAAAAGAAAAACTCCCCTAAGTTTCTAGTTCTGGCTGCCTTTATCACTCACTGCCACGGCCGGGGTGTCCACGTTAACTGCTATGACTATGCTCTCTCCATCTTCTGTTTTGATACGTTTGAGTTCCTGCTGTTCTGACTGGTCTCCGTTCTGCCGCTTTGTTGGAAGAGACGCCGATGCGGACGCGTGGGTTGCTAACATATGCAAAGGGCTTGCAGCAGCTGTAAAAAGATAATAAAAACTTCAGCACCCTAATCCTTGGCAAAACAGACGATACTGAAAGCAAACTCGCATTTTCATTAGAACGATGAAGTCGTTTATGGGTACTACGTAGGGTATTAGCGATCCCCGCCGAGATTCAGGCCCAATTGTTTAATCTCTCTACAAACCCAAAGAACATTTTCCCAAATCGCTCAACTTTCATGCAGGCTAGGACAAGGGTGGGAGAACTGGGAAGTATCTCTGTTTTGTCAGCGGGGAGCTGGAGACAGAGAAGGATTAAATGACTGAAAGCCCATCTACATCATAACTTGTGACAGAAGTGGGAAGTGAATTCAAAATCCCCGTTCGGTAGGATCGGGCTGTGTCTGTGGATGACTGCAGAGCACATGACCTGGCCTGGAAGGAAAGCACCACCACGTCACGTTCATCTGGCCATAGGTTATTTAGGAAAAGCTACGCGATTCCCACAGCCCTGAGATGCAGACGACTCAAGCAGCAATTCCTCTTCAGCAAACAATGAGGCTGAATTTTACCCACAACGTATGGAAGAGACAGCGCTTTTAACAAGTAGCTGTATTAAGAAATGAAGCATTGGATTAGATTCAAGTGCACGACTGAATGAGATGAACAGAAATGTACATAGTTCAGACATCCTATACAAGATTTTAATCTTTCTCTTTCCATGGAAGAGATAGTACAAGTCACCATTAATGGGCGAGTCCAGGCTTTTCAACCTTTTAAGACATCCAAAGGTTCCTTCCCTCAACTTGTTAGCAGTCAGCTTCTCAGTATCGACCCTGACTTTATCAAATCAAATTCAAATGTTTTTGCGAATGATGCAAAATACTAATTATGTGTTTACTTGTTCATTGCATTTCATGAGAATTTATCTAAACATTATCAAACCACCTGCTTCTTTACACACAAGCTCCCTTTCTTCAGCATCACCGCTTTGCTGGCATTACCACAGCATTCCCTGCTAGCGGGGTTTAAACATGAAGTCTGTAAGCAATTCTTATTTGCTAAACTCATTATATTTGTTCTTAATAAGCTGTCCTAGAGAACACCTGGAATATCACCTCTTGGTTACGCGTGTAACCAAACCGTTCTGTACTTAGTATTGACTGGTAGAACAAATACTTCAGAAAATATTTACCCGATGCAAAAAGCTGCCCTGCAACTGTAAAATAATTTGTTCTTGGATCTCAACAGTCCTTCAGCTTTTATTAGAGAAGCTATTTCTTGTACAGTTTCTGAATATATGCCACGTAGTTACTTCTGAATAAAATGCAATTTATTGTTGCTTAAATGAAAACAAGAAGTTTACCCCTTGTCTTCAAACATGCATGAAGACTATTACTATGTTACTCACTTTGGGGTCTGTTTAGTAGAAAGAGACTGGCTGCAGCCACAACCGGTGTGTGGAATATGAAATACACAAAAGAACAACTATGTTTGAAATCTACACTGAAAGTCAAAATAAAGGCTACCTAGTTCCATAATTTTATTCTGCAGTAAGAAACCTGCATTTCTTTTGGACTTCACAGCTTTGAGTCAGACTGACAGGTAGTAGAAAGCACTGCCAAACTGTTCTGCTGAGAGTAAGATCTGAAAGCACCTGCTTACTACGAACAGAAAATGTTACAAGAAGTTGCTCTGGATTTCTTAGCTTTCAGATTGCACAAATCTTTCTCCAAAGACAGATATAAACACACAAATGTGTGTGTAAATACAGATGTTTGCATGTGAACCCAGAGGTATGGAGCTGTACGTGTGAGAATGCAGACCCATACAAACACATCTGTACTCCTGCAGGCCTAGTTCCCCCGTCAGATGCTTTGCCTGAGACTTTGCTGGTTTCTTGCTCGTTTAGGAGTTACCGTAACAGGGAGACCAGGACCTGGAATATACCTCGCTTACTGTTCAAAATGTGAACTTTTCATAAGGTATTTAAGCCCAGGAATCTCAAAGTGCAAGCTCCCATTGCTGCAAGCACACCCCTATCACACAGAGTGGAACAGCGAGAAGTGCCACAACTCTACTATGTTCAGCCACGTTTCCGAAACGAGCCATTAGGCTTCTCTACCAAGGAAAAGATGTTGAAACCAGTTCAGTTCCAGAGGAAAAAAAGACAAAAAGAATCTTTTCTTACTTTTAAAAATAACTTTTCAGCATATTTCACATGACACGGCTCAATTCATACATCCCCTTCTGACAAAAAAAAGCGCCTACAAAGCGAGTGAGTGCTTTTGCTTTACTTAAGCTGGGAATGAAGTGGAAGCAGACAGAACACTGCCCTATAAATGTCAGTGATGGAAGAAGAGGAAAAAAAGGAAACAAAGCATATATTTCACTCCATTAGAAAGACTTTAGAGCAGAAATGCAGGTAATAAATGGATATAAGATAGCCTGAAACTATCTCTATAAATGTATTTTACGACAAAAAAGCTACTTCAGTATCAGGTAACATCTCAAAGTGAAACTGTTAAAACAAGCTGTATGCACCTGCAAAGCAAACCAAAACCAAACAGTCTGTAAACAAGTGTGAATATATGAAAATTATGCAGAAGTACCGCTACCCACGGAGAGTGCTGAGCCTGAGAGGGGAAAGAGGGTATTCAGACAAGACGAATCTCAAAATCTCAAAATTTTTGTCAGACACAGGTTCAATAAACACAGAATAAAAAGTAACAGTTCAAAAAGCCAACCCACAAGCAAGTTCTGTCTTGTTTTCCTGTTGGTTGGTTCTTGACAAATCATCTGGGGAGCAGTTACCATTTTAATGGCACTGTTTTACAGGAACTTCTTTAAATACTTGTTTATGTCCTGGGTTTAATGAGGAGGGAGGATGGGTTGTCACCACTAAGTACATCCCTATAATGACCACAAAGAGAATAAATAACTGATCAGGTAATCATCAATGAAGAGAAATACTGGTTCTTGCCACCAAGGAGGGTGGTAAGAAATTAGATTACAAGGCTGTAATCTAAATTTTTGGTAGAACTTAGTTTTCAGTATAACTGAAAGACATGAGACCAGAATTCAGAAGTTCAGCGCCGCTCACGTTGAGGTTGTAACACGTACAGAAGCAACACAGCATCTCACCATAATACGTACCAGCATTGCCCTGTCCTTGTATCGCAGTGGTGATAGGTACTATGTGCGTTCCGTTCTGTGTTACAGTTTTTATTGGTAGCTGGTGTTGACCTAGAGGTGCCTGTTGCACGATAGTAACTGTCTGTAAGGGTGTGGTCTGAGATGTCTGAATGATCCGACTAGCAGCTCCTATTGTAGCATGACTAATAGCAGGTATAGGCTCCACTTTAACTGAAAAAAACACAGAAGATAAAATATTGTTAAGACAGTGTTAAAGAACCATTTGTTTTTACTCAATCAGCCCTCAGTGAAAAAGTATATTGTTTTATTATTAGCTCCAACATATCCGATACATTATGATGGAAAATCTTCAATTTTAGCCAAACATGTCAAGCGTTCATCTGGAATTAAGTTTCAAATAATAATCCTTCTGTATTAAAGAGCAAGCAGAACAACTAAGCCCACAGGTTCTCACCTTTTACTTCCTTGTGGTCTCCATTTTCTTGAGGTTCTACCTTGGGCTGGGTGACCATCGCAGCTTGCGTGACTACTGCCTGTCCAGCTACAGTGTAAGTGTTTGCTGGTGCTAATCCAGTCACATTTGTGACAGACACAGCTGGTATCTGGTGGACAACATGAACTGTCTGAACTACAGGCTGCTGGGATGTCGATGTTGTCACAGGAGTTGCAACAGTGTAGGTGACGGGTTTAATAGTTTGTGGTAGCTGCCGTTGTACAGTAATTAAAACTGGTTGGCTAGATAGAGGTGATCCTACCAAGAAAGAGAGAAAAATTAGGCTGAAATTTAATTATTGCTTTTAAGCCAGTCATTCTTTTAAACTCTTTAAACCCTCAGAGGATTAACAACCTCCTTCACTAATACCTGAATGATCCAAAAGATAAAACCAGACAATGAAGGTTATGACACGTGGCTATTCCAAGCCACACATTCAAGGTTAAGTGCTGTATCAGCTCAGCAGGACCCATACACCATTTGGGCAAAAGCCCTCCCCACCTTCCCCCAAATGCAGCTATACTACCAAGGCTAAGCTTAATACTCATTTAGTAAAATTCCCTTCCAAAGACGGGAACATATATGTGCCTGAGGTGTTGTGTGGAGCATGTTAAATTGGCAAAACTCTCGCTTCCTCAGCTGGGGAAAGCCTGGTGCCTCTGCTCAGGGCCACGTCTGCCTTCGTCACAGAACGGTCACCGGCACTTCTGCAGTAGCAGAATATCACCAAGAAAAATAGATGGCAAAAGTATATAAGCTAAGGTAACCAATCAAATACGTCCTTATCTCATCATGCCTTATGTTCTTTCTTGGTTTTTTTAAATAAGAAAATTCTTATCACGCAAATTTATTCTTTCCTTCTTTATCCTTTCAATTCTTTTTATGGCCACCTTTGAAAGGCCAACACGACCACAGACCATGCAAGACATTCGCTTATGTCTATAACCTATGTAAACTAAAACTTGTTGGTTTTTTTCCTAAACTAGAAAGAATACGTTCTAAAAGAAAATGACAACTGTTACAAGACAGTACAGTCCTATACAGGACAGAAGCATTATCTCTCCTCGTAGCAAGGTGATCAAGGGTGCTTGAACAGCACACAGATAACAGTCCTTATGTATGCAAACCGAATTTACCTGGCATGTTTACATGGTTATCAAAGATTTGCCGTAAATATTAAGAGGTTAAATATTTACCCTTTTTTTTTTTAGTATACTCGGTAGCACTTATATATTAGCCCTCTCCCACCTCCAACCCCCAAACGCTGATTTGAGGATTCCTCACCTGGGGCACTCTGTGCAAATCGCGCTTCTTGAATTACGGCTAGTTTTGGCTGGATAGCACTGGGCTCAGGTTCCATTGGGACTGGAGATCCTTCCCTGGACAGACTCTCGGGGGTCTGGACTCCACTGGAGTGTGCAGACAACACTCCAGAGTGATTAGGAGAAGCTGGGGCACTTCTGTATTTAAAAATGAAAGCAGCAGCTGGTGTGTTTTAACTTCTGAACTGTGACAGTGACCTGCCTCTAAAGAGACCATTAACACACACTGCCCACAGGAGGGCACCTCTGCCTTCTGCCAAGTGCAGTTACAACCCAAACCAGTTGATGATCTTTTATAAAGCTTCTGTTAAAACAGGGACAAAATTTAAAAGCAAATTTCAGATACAGTTAATGGAGAAGTAGTGGTTGGGTGCCTTCTCATGGAGACTCACTAAACACACGAATGTTTCTTCTGGTGGAGAAGAATAATGAGTAAATCTCAGTCTATGGGGCAAGTAATAGAAGATCTGCACCAGCAGAAAGGCCGTAAGTTTACAGCGGGAATAAATTAAACCCACTTATTTCTCCATCATGAATTGTGCTTGAACATTATCAAACTAAATACATAATTGTCATCTCTAAGTTCAATAAAACGGTAGCCAGTATTTGATAATTTTCTTTGCAAACAGTTTTAAAATGCAGCAGACGACAGTTAGAAATTATAATTCCGTAAAAAAATCCCAAAGATATGGCAAGGCTTGCTTACATTAACAATGTGATAGTTATGCAAACCGAGTCAGTTCTTTAACACTAAAAACAAGCAGTAAAAACAAGCCTAGTGTATGGGGCAGCCTCCTAGTGAATCATACAGAATTCAAATACTGAGTCTGGATGAAATTAAATTACTAAACTTGTGACTGTATCCAAAACTATCAAGTCTGTATTAGCCTGAAGATTAAACAACAGCCATAGTCTTTTTTGATCATCTGTTTTTCCTTACCTAGAAGAGAGTGGTCCCAGAGGGGTTCTAAAGCAAGGTACTCCCCTAGGCCGCCTTTTCCTAAAAGCCTGCTCTATTAATTTGCTTTCAGAGGCAGGGTCTATCCTCCAGAATGAGCCTTTGCCTGGTTCTTCCTGGGAACGTGGTACTTTGATGAAATAACGATTCAGAGAGAGATTGTGACGTATTGAATTCTATGAAACATAAAAAAATATGTAGAATTCATATAACTTTTCCAAGTCAGAATGTGGCCTACTGCAGCAGTTCGTACTATAGGAGACTCGGGGTTCAGCTCTTAATTCCTTAATTCAACAGAACTCGGAGCACTACAAAGGCAGCGCTATAAACCTGAAAGGACTCCTGCATTTTTCAAATCTTTCCCAACAATCAAAAAAACCAAGTATGCTACTGCAGCAATAATAGGAATGTCATTTAATTCTCTAATGAGAAACATGGTGATTGCAACGAACTGTTAGACCACTACAAATACTTGCGCATAATGCAGTGTTAAAAAAATATAAATTATCAGTCTTTATACACCACCCTTCCCCAGGTGTGAAAGAAAAGGTCAGTTCATTCTAGGGGGGCCAGTAAAATACAGCATATACTGATTCTGATCTTATATGGTAGTCCTGTTCCACGATACAGAAAGAACAGGTTAAATTACACAAGTTCCAAATGCAGCTGGATTGTTGGGAGTTCACTCACAGTCCAGTCTGTCTCAACAAAGGAGCCAAGGGTTTAGTGTGTCTAGAAAAACAACACATGGCAGTAGGTCCTAAAACAGCTCTTCAGCAAGATCTTCATTACTGAACTCCAGTTTGCACAGTACTTTACCCTCACTTTGCTCTAACACAGACAACTTTTCCATCAGAGATGCAAAAAACTACTAACACCCTGAAGCAGCTGTACCTACGCTTGGCTTTCCACACTNGGGAATTTAGGACTTATATCACAAGGCACTAGTATGCTTTTTTTTTTTTTTTTTTTTACCCCTAAAGAGATATAAAACCCAAACCTCCCTAAATATTGGCACTGAGCAAGTAGAAAATAAAGATGAGAATACATACTGAAATATTTGTGGAGGAACAGAGGAAAAAAAAACGGAGAAAAAAGTTTTACGTTAACAAAAGGTTTTCAAAACTTGCAAAATCAAAAGCAAATTCTACTCAGATATCTGAGTTCACGACCCTGATGGCAACTTTGGAAAACTTAAAGCAATGATAACCATGTATGGTTTCTAAAATGTGAACTGATGAAACCAGAAATGGTTTTCACTGCCAAAACTTGAAACAGAACTAGAAAGATGCCAAGAACATGTTTATAAATTGTATTTATTTCTCCATAAGCTAGAATAAAAGAGTAGATCCAAAAGTACCTGCTAAAATAAGTTCACAAAGAGGAGACTCCAAGTCCTCAACAAAACGAGACCTTTATATAATAAAGGATATAAATACCTCAATACTATTTATTAAGGTATAGGATTGGGATACTCTACACATGTATGTACTCCATGTTTTACATAATATGCACATATATAGCCTCAAATATTATTTAAAACACTTATTATGTAAGTCACCCTAACTGCAACCTCACACCTGATGGATAAAAGCTAGCACAGCTATTTGTACAAGGTACACCTGTTAGTGTTAAAGCAGTGCTTTATATGGCTACTGACTGAACAGCATCTCATTTTCAGCTTTTCCTGTTGTTTTTGTGAATAGGTGCTAATTAATTATTCCAGAATATATATGTCTGCTGCGTCTGTCATCTTGGTTTCGTGAAGTATTACACATCTGAATACATACACCGTTCTAAGGCAGAATTCTTTAACCATGCATTACAATGTATGCGCATGTTTGGTTCCATGATGTTTACATAAAGCAGCGCTATACCCACAGATACTCAAGGTATTTCAGAATAGGAAGGAAAAGAGCACACCAACATTTTATAAACAGAATCTTGTTGCTAAACCAGATCTGTTAGTATGACTGCAGCCAGGATTTGTGAAATTTGTGCATCTGTGTGAAACGGAAACAAAATTCTTAAGAGACTTCCTAGCCTCAAGAGCTAAATCCTTTACTAGCCAAACCATTAGCAAAACACGAGGAACATTTCCATTCCCCACTAACCTTGGAATTCCTCTAAGAGCATTTCAACTTTCATATAGGCCCTATGACAAATAAGTATGTGATTAATATTTAAAAAGTCCATTCCTCTCCTGAGAAGGCACGTATGCTTTAGTCTTCTACCGGGGCAGCGAGGAGAGCATTAACACTTCCTCACTGTTCCCCTCCCCCAGTCTCTCCAAATTTTACTTCCCTGAAAATAACTCCAGAGCGTGCCTGTGCCGCAGCCCGTGCCTGCGCTGAGCAGCACCCCAGTGAAATGGATACTCCATGATGGACAGTGCGGCCTGAATGTTCTATGGGCAAACTGGCCGCTCCTGCTAATTGTGCTCTTCTGTCCTTTGCCGAAGCTAAAAACGGCAGCAGAGGCATTGACCCTCTTGCGTATCTGGAAAGACTATGCCAGACTGATTCATACTCGGTTAGTCATCCTGGCAAATGCCGAGCTTGGGCTCTTTAAAAATGAAAAGAAAGCAGAAATTAATTCTACGGAATTGAAGGGTTTGGTCTAAATCAGCCAGCCCAAAAAAAAAAAAATCAATTAAGTTCACCAATAGACTATGCTGCACAGATAAAAAAGGGCACGTAATAGTGCAAGATCGCAACAGAAAACACACACTTGTTCCTTCACTGTATTGCATGGTCAAGATCACTGTTTTCAAATAAAACTGAACTTGTAGTATTTAATATCTTAATTTTATCTCAAGATAACAATATGGATGTTTACATAATTTTAAGTTACAGAACCCAACTACGTTCCTAGATAGCATACATATATTTAAGTCCATAATGCCAACTGCACTTTCCTTCCCAAAAAGTCTGTACGTGTGCCTCCTAGAGGTTTAGATAGTACCATTCCACGAATAAAGCAGTGTTTCAAATACATAATGATGTAAATGGCTTACTTTGTTGGAGAACTTAAGATCAGGAAAAAGACAACACACTCATTTGACAAATTCTGTTTATGAAGGGCTGTTAGGCTCACCAATTGACTTCTTACGATCATTCATAGCTGCCAGTACTACTCACAACTAAAAAAAAACATTCCAGAAATCAGATTTACCTGCCAGCCCTTGTCTGCTGTCCTGTAGTATGGATAATTTTTAGTTATGTGCGTATAAATTCCATTTAGTGTAAGCTGCTTATCCGGTGCCATTGTAATTGCTTGTACTATTAACTGTGCATAGGAGTAAGGTGGCTTAGAGTCGTCCTGTACAAGAACAAAAGAAAAAAGGTTGCATCAATAAACTGTAAGATATACACATCCCTTTCTAAATTAAAAGTTACAAAACACAACTAAATTAAGGCACTTTTGGATGAGCAAAACCTTGAGGCAGAAAAAGAAACTAAAGACAAATTTGCTCTTTGGAACAGCAGATTGTAAGATAACATTAAAAATTTGGAGAAACATACAACAGTGAAGAATTTTCAATAGCCTACAAACAGATATATAACTGAAAATACATACAGACCCTCCCCCAAAGGGGAGACAGGTAAATAAATAAATAAATCTGACATCTAGTCACAAAAAACTACAAACTGTTTTTAAAGTCTGTAATGTTGAATTACGACTTAGTGCATACAGGTTAGCAAACAAAATTTCAGAAGTCTTACATTCACTTAAGATGTAATTTATGGGACTGATTTCAACCAACGTTTACCTTTGGGCTATCTCCACCCGATGCTTCCTTGTCATTTTCTGACTGTGAATTGTCAGCCATTAAATGTAGGTCAGATGGTATTACACGACTCATTTTGTACCCTGAAGAGCCTGCACCACGGGGGCTAGATGGGCAGGAATTTGCAGCACTGTAGAGCATAAAAAGAAGATCCTACTATTTTGTTATACAGTATATCACCACATTATGTCTAATCAAAAAGCTCTTACTGCAGAAAAGCCCACTACCAGAGCTTCTAGACGACAGTTAAGGGTCTGTCAGTCTTTCCATTATATACCCCATCTTCCGAGCCTTCCTAACTCAGCCACGGGAATTAAAATCACTGCAGGAAGAAACCTGTCAAATGAAGCTCAAGCTTTCCTCCTCAAAGGAAAAAGGATTAACTGATTTCTGAGGTTGTATTGTATTTGTGTAAGACTTGCCAACAGAAAAGTCCACTTTAACTAAATAAGCAACCGCAAATTTTAAGACACTTATCTGAAACAAGAAGCACATCTTGCATGAAATTTCTGCCATATGCTTGCTTGTATTCAGTCTGCTCAAAAAAGATCATCTCTCCTGTGCAGTATTTTTACACATTTGAGAAAATACAGCAAGCACAGAGGAAAAAGAAGTTTTGATTCTCATTTAGATCTAAACCAACATTAAGTGTTTAAAGGTATTTGCACATCCATACACACGCATATGTATGTATAAAAATCATAAACTTATCCATAAATGGGGTGCTCCAGCACTGACTCATCCAGTTTAACACAGTATTATGCCAACAGAGCAGACACACTATTACAAAGCAAAAGATAGTGCCAAATGAAAGAAGGGGCTCCTGATACCTCACATTTTGCTATCAGAGAAAAAACAAAGATATAATTGTATCTAATTCCACTGTAACATCCTTCTAACGGTTGTCCCTCTGCCTTGCACAGTCCACAGGAACCACAGCTGCATAAAGCCGGTTTTCCTCTACAATTTCCATTTTGCCAACAGGAAAGAGACAGTCACTCTGTCCACTTCTCCCCCCCCAAAAAATGTTGGTAGTTCTCTAAAAGGATGGTCTTCTCAGCAATTCATATTGTAACTGACTTCAACACAGTCCTCAGAAATACCAAAAAAGTTAACTAAAAATTAGAATTACAAAACCTGCTATGCCCTCAGGACCAGCCTTATCTCCAAAGACAACCTTTAACCAAACTGGAGCCTCTGGTTCAAAACATCAAGTAACAAATAAAGCTAGAGAATGTTATTTGGATTTATATAATAAAGCTTTAGCAAATTTACCTTTGCTGCGTTTTGTCTGTCTGCCTGGCCTCTCAAGTTTTTTGCTACCTCCCTTCTTATGTACAGAAACAAGGCAGGCACCGTAGATTGGGCAATATATATCAAAAATTATTCCTTGAGTTTCATATCACAAGAAATCCACCAACAATTTGCTACCAGAGATATACTACACAAGGGAGATGGGATTTTTAAAGCGTGGTATGGAAGAATCCTTGATTAGAGCTAAAACATGTAACTCATTTATTTTTTTAAATATAGGTCATTGCTGTTCTGTGTTTTCACGTATCAACTGACAACATCCCTCTACTGTGCTCACTTTAGCATATATTGACAAAGCGACACATATGGTATAATCAAAGCAAATTTACAAGTCTTCTACAAAACAGGCTGATTTGAAGAGAAACTGTCAAGCTTTGCTCTCAAAATAGACTCAAAACTGGCATCTTTTTTTTTTTTTGTAATAAACTATACTCAACAGGTGCATGAAAGCCCTGAAGAGAATTACAAAATTCATAGCAAGGCAAAGAGTGTGGTGATATATGTGATATTATCTGAAATATTTATGAGCTGCTCTGTCATTTCTTGTGCAAGATATGTTTTCCCTGAATTTTAATAAGAAAGCAAACCTGTTATATAGTCAAGTCTAGATCTCTTTTCTCTCTACTTCCACCATTTACAGAGACCTCATTAAACACTACAATATTGAGATCAAGATCTTGGCAAGCATGAAAGAAGTCAATTACCCTTACATTCAAATTTCATTAGCAAGATCTACATTTTTAAAAATCAAGCATTAACAGTCCTTCACTCAACTGAAGATACAGGAAACGAGGTGGGGTGGGAAGAAAAAACTTTCAAAAGCATGTATGTGACTTTGAAACACAACTTCCAGTGCCTTTAAATGAAATTTTTGCTCCTGAACTTTCTATGAATTTTAAAAATCGTATCTAAACTAATTTTACCAGTTTGTGAGGACAGCTCGCTTATGTTTAATTGAACTTGGTCCCAAATAACAAGTCAGACAATGGCTACAATTACCACATTAAGCAGCACAGCAAGCAAAAAACACAGATCAACCCCCCCTGCAGAAGACCTCCCTACGCTGAACTCCTCATCTTACACTGTGTTTTTAGTAAAATGTCTGTTTACTTCCAGCAATGACTAATCAATAATAAATCTTGTGGAGTAAGAGATCAGTGTATTTTCCACACTAACGACAGCTAAAAGCCATTCTTTCTGATGATAAACTTCAGGGGGATAGCGACTGTCAGAATGTTTAAAAATGGTAAAATTTAGACTTATTTAAAGTGTCACCATAAGCATGCAAAAGTAAAAAGCATTCTAAAACATCTGGAATACCAGGAAAAGGTAGTTTCCTATGCTGTTCTAAAAATGCCAGGCTCCTGAGCAAACTGTTACATATTTAACATACTAAATTCGAATATTAAAGGCTGTTCATGCCACTACCGTATTGGTTAGCTGAAGGGTGGTTTGCTCCAAGGCAGGGTATGCTGAGCTTCAACTAAACTTCTACCACAAAAGCAAAATACTTAAAATTAATTAGAAAGTTATTTGAAGTCTGTAACCATACGTTGCCCTGTATCCAATCTGCAAGGTTTAAATACCTGATGGTTCCTGTGGGAGAAGGGAGAGGGCTGATCAGGTGAGCCATGTTGTCTGGAATGTTTATTGTTAAGGGAGAGATCTGGGGTTGCACAGGCTTCACTGGGGACTCTGGGGCCTCCTGTTTTTCTCTCTTTTCATTGGACAGAGCTGTGAATGTTATCTTGATGTTTGTGCTGGGAAACCTGAAAGTACAGCTGAAAAGTAAAAAACAAACATATAAGCCACCTGTTTACAGAACGTAAGACTTGCTGTGTAACTTGCATGCATCACAACCTTATTTAAAAATAAAAAGGTACAGTGTCTTATGTAATTACCTATAACCATCTTGTTTTTACAGACGATACAGAAAGATCAACGTGACCGGAAAAAGATCCCCAAGTAAGCAATTTTAAAATTTGGAAAGAAATTTTAAGCAAATGCAATTCTTCGTGACAAGGGCATTTTATGTTTTGGCTCTAAACTTCCTGAGCTTCATCCTGATCTTGCAACTATCCCTAAAAGAAGTACTATTTTGAAGACAAAAGGCTGTTATTTTATGATTCCAAAGAACAGCTTCAGCAAACGAAGGAGTAGGTCCATTATATCAAAATTGATCAGGGGCATAAACACTGGCCAATCTGAGGTCTAGCAAGTTTCACAGACCGGTCCAACTAAAAGATTTGGTTTCTTTTCTCTTAAAATCTTTATTAAACACAAATCAATCCCAATTCTCATCATTTACAGAGTACATTGCTGTTGTAGTACTACTACTACTATATTTGAGAGCCAATTTCAATCACTGCCCACTTTCGTATATTACCCAAATTTAAAGATTAATGATAAATTAATGATGTGCAATTGTGTAAAAATTTGGAAAATAAAATACAATTCACACACCTTGGAGTACTTTCCTTTCCACCTCTCTGTATACAGCATTTAGAAGTTAACCCAATTAAACAGAACAGGCTATTTATAACTCCTCAGTAAATAAACAGATTGAGTAAACAAGAAACTTAATTTTCTCTCAATAAAAGCATTTATAAAAGTACAGTTCAAATAACTTCACTATCTCCTGTTTCTTAAGTGGTTAGACTACACTCTGCACTAAACCCACAATTATATTTACACACTTCTGCTACATCATGAAAAGGACTTTCCAACAAGATAATACCCAGAAACAAACATTAGAAAACACTGGGGTTTTTTAAGTGATTCTAGGTAGAGCTAGCTTTCTAAAAAAAGGAAACATTAGCATGCTGGAACAGGCCTAAGAAACATAGCTATGGATGCAAGGTACAGACTGTAAACAAAAGCGCTCATTTCTCTGGAAAAATATATTAAACGTCAAAATGATGTAAGAATTGGAAAGAACACTCAGCTGTGGAGTAGCCTTAAAAACACTAAGTCTCATGTGTTTTGGCTTTTATTTCTTAAAATTAACCTAAGGATGTTTATAGAACAAAGGCAGCATTTGGTTTTCACTACATTTCTTGCCACATGCACCGCAGTGATTCTTTTTTCCCACAATACACACCCAAGGATCAGGAAACAGAGAAAGCATCGTCAATGACCTTCCTTTTCTCTCAGTCTTACTTCTCAGTATGGACCGTGGCCGAATTTAACAGACGACCTATTTCTGAAACATGCTCAATGTACTAAATTAGGAACAGAATCTATGCCAAAAAGCTGCACAAGCATTTCTGCAAAAAAGTTAAATGGACCAATTTCTGGCTTGGTTTTTTGGGGGGTTTGTTTGTTTTGTGTTTTTTTTCTTTTAATATCTTCAGTAACAGCTCATTCATTTGCTTTTCCCAATAGAAAGTATTTTTTACTTACATTATTTTAGTGACAATTGAAACAGTTCTGAGCTGTTTTGCTAATAAAAATGTTTTCTGAACTTTTCAGTTAATCCTCAATAATGACAACACTACTTCTATAGTGTATACAAAGAGGGTAGCCAAAGGCATCCTTTTTGCTAAAGATTAAATAAAAATCCCTGTGAGAAAGCGAACAACAAAATGTTTCACATAGGGACAGGCTTAAAATTTAGCCTGTTCTATGTATCTTATGAGGCTATTCCATACCTCCAACCTGCAAATTACCTTAATGCTTTCAAGACCACACTTATTTCATTTTAGGAAAAACATGGGAACAACTGGACATCGCATTAGATGGTCATTCACAGGTTAGATTTCTTACTGCTCAGTGAAAAGCCTCGGTACATAATAAAGAACAACCAAAGTCCTACAATGCTGCGGTGAGGTAAGGATGGGGAGGAGGTACATCTTCACCACTTGGACACAAGTACTAGAAATAAGGAAACGCATAAAATGTATACTCAACAATTCCTCCAATATTCCATGTAAACACGCGTATTAGAAATCTCCCTTTTGATGCTACTGCACCACCTTAATGCCTTATCTCCCCTGTGGGCATCTTTCGCAAAAAAAGCTAAGGGCAGCTTACTCAGATAAGACTAAAGCACAGATTTCAAAGCATAGCAGAGATGTGGTGCTCTGAAATATCGATCACGTTTGGAAAGAAAACCCCGAAAAGCAGCCCCCAAACCAGGAGCTTTGAATATTCAAGGATCCTGTACAGATTATAAACGTGCCAAAAAAAAAACAAAACAAAAAACCCCACCCTTGGAACTTGTAGTCAAAATATTGAAACCTAAAGGTGTTACTGTTACAGTTTACAATACTTTACATGCTGATCTTGAAAGGGTGGTGTTATTAAAGGCAACAAAACATACTTACAAATCACTGTCTAGTTAGAACATGCAAACACCTGAATATTAGCAAAAGACCACATCTGTCAATTGATTCATATTTGTAAACAGAGCTTTTTTTTTAATAGAAGAGTATTTTTTTATAGCTGGAATTCAGCCAAAAAGCAGAATAAAGAGTGTCTATTAATCAACAGATTTTCTGAATAAATTGCATTAACGCAAATGTATTACATTTACTTCCAAAAATCTAAGTAAAGAACATGTTCTAATTTAATCAGAATCAAGTTGGTTTTGGCATATTCTTTAGTTACACAATAAACTAAAACAAAAACCACAGCACACCCAGAGGGAGAGACCTGATCAAACATTTAGTCTAGAGCAAGCTGAATTTGATTTTACTCACTGTTTAAAGTGTTTACAATAGTTTCACGAAGTGCTACCACAGGACGGTTGCTATAGAAGAAACTCATCTATACAACCCACTTAAAAAAAAAAATAAAGGAGAAGAAAAAAAAAAGAGTAGTTTTG
>VXAK01009505.1:151466-181289 GCA_013399435.1 Arenaria interpres
TACCTCATCTACTCAACTACCACTCTGCCTTTATAGGGTGATGCCATTTGGACTGGGAAATCAAATAGAGCCACCAAAATTGATCCAACACATTCTTAAAACCAAACGTTTACAAACCATCCATGTTTAAACAGTTATATGATGAAAAGTGTACCAGGTACCCAGGTGATGAAAACAAATAGCACTATTTAGTTGATGTGCCAGCGTTGTATTTTATGTATTTCAAACAACTATTCACAGCATCCACACTTAAATCATTTTGTAGGGTTATGGATTATGGGCAGTACTTGCATTCTGCTTTCCACAGAGCATTACAAAGGAGGAAGATGTGCAAACTAGGAAACTACAGCAGAGGTGGCACAACTAAAATGCAACTCATGACCCTAATTATTCTTTTTTTTAAAAGTTTATTCTGGGTCAACTACTGGAAAACAGACAAGAAGCATCTCATCATTTCAAACTATTCCCTAGAAAACTCTTACTATCTCTACAGCTCCCAGCTAAACAGAGATGTGCTGATTTAGGCACTACCTCTAAAGAGTTCAGCGAATTTGCAGGGTGCCAGGTAAGTGTCTTGTGGGAAAACGTGCAAAGTCTAGTTTTGTCACATCTGTATTTCTAATATTTTCTCACTTCCCGTCAGTGGTTCTGTCTGTACTGCAGGGAAAAGCTAATTATAAACTTGTAATTCTGCCTATATGAAAATACCATCTGATTGAAAATGAGGAATTCTGTCCTGTCTCCATCTGGGGAGCCAAAACACAGAAGTAGGATTTCAATTTCCTCCCTGTACATAAACCCTGCTATGAAACTCAGCACCTCAGTATCCTTTGAATTACTCTGTTTTAATTGTCTTTTAAGAACCGGGACAGAAACTGGAGAGAAGCTGCCATCCTACTGTTATTTTATCAGCATCTCCAGATTTTACATCCAAACAGATTATAGAGGTTCACACTAATAACCCCCTGAGTCACAGTAGTCACAACCGTATAGTTCAATTCTTTTACATTGACTCCGACACGGAACACCAGTTAACTTAAGGATCTTCCTATATTTTAAACAGATCTAAAAGAGTAACAGGGTGAGAGTTTTCAAACTCTTGCTGATTTACTGAGAGCCAATGAGAGCTTCCACTTGTATCACTAAAAACGTAAGACCCACAAATAAAGAACCGAGTCAGCATCTGGGAAATGGCTTTTGTTGATTTTTGACTTCAAATACTTTAAACACAAGCATGGGCAACAGCATAACTCACCTCAAAGAGAAATGGAGGTTAATTAACAACACCTGGACCAGACCTTTTCCAACTTAGGTTTTCCCTGACAGGACAGCAGGCTAAGATGGTGCTACTCTTACTTCCTTCTCCTTCCCTATTTTGATCGGTGACCTAACAAAAAAACCCATGAAAATCATCATACTTCTAAAAACGGCCTCCCTTTCATAGAAGGGAGATTTGAAACTAATCCCTTTTCTAATTCCTCTTACCTACCTACTTATGACTCACCTCCCAACTGGTCTTTCCCCATCACTTCCGTAAAAGTGATCCTCACGGCCAATTAATTTATTTTTACTTCTGGTAGAAGACGGGAAGGCCTAGAAGCTTAAGTCACCAGCAAGATACTACAGTGTGCATTTCCAGGCCCACTTTTGATTCAATTGTATTTTAAAAGTCAAGTAAAAATCGTTTTCTTACATCATTCAGTTAGAACCACAGGAAATTGAGTTTGGAAGGGATTTCTGAAGGTCTCTAGCTCAATCTCTCCTGCTCAAAGCAGGGCTAACTTCCAAGTTAGACCAGGTTGCTCAGGGCCTTGTCTAAGCAAATTCTGAAACCTTCCAAGGACAGAATTGGGCAATTCAGCCCTGTAATTCGCCACTTAACAGTGAAGGGGTTTTCTCATTTGTCCAGGTATAATTCCTTAGCTGCAACTCGCTACAGCTGCTCGTCCTCAAACTGTGAGCCTCTCAGCGCAGCCTGGCTCCATCTTTTCTATAGCCACCCTTTAGGAAGGGCAAGACTGCAAATTAGATCCACCTTTAGGCTTTGAGGTCCTTTAGCCTCTCCTCATATGCCATATGTGCCAGTTCCCTAAGCATCTCAGCAGCCCTCCCCTCACCTTTCCATTTTGTCACCAGTTTTGTTTGTATGGGCGGCCCAAAACCAGACACCGTTATGACCCAGTACGAGGCCAGACTCCACCATCACAAGGCTGCACTGCTGAAAGCCGTAGAACCTCCTCTCCCCCAGAACCCCCCAGTCATGCCCAGCCTTCACCCACCCCAGACACAGGATTTTACATTTCTCTTTGCTGAACTTTACAAGGTTCCTGTCAGTCCGTTCCTCGATGACAGCCGTGCCCTCCAGCACGTTAACCATTCTCCGCCCCCGACTGGGCATTATCTGCGACCCGCTCCGGGTACTCCCTGTCCCACAGCCCAGGTCACTGACGAACAACAGCACTGACCCCAATTCTACAAGGTCAGAAAGCCACAGAAGGCTTACCCTGCGCCATTCTACTAAACATCTGTAAATGAAATCTAAGACAAGCACATCAAAACTGAGCGGCATCCAAGCATCCCTAGGAACGCAGTACTTGGAATTTACACTTTGTATGACTTCCTGCTAATGGGTAAATTTCAGTATGAAAGAATGAGGACCACAATTTTACCTTTTCTCCATTTGCTGCTTCATTTATTATTGATTTCATCACAATAGATATTAGGAAATATAAATTGAAACCAGATCTAGCTATTGCTTTTTAATCAATTTTTAAATAACTAAGACTTAAAGATGAGTCTTTACACAAACAACTAGAAATACCACGGAGGTAAAAAGAGCTCAAGAAGTTGAAGCACAACTACATATAATTTCAGCCTTTGTGAAGTCTGTGTACTGTGCCTTCACGTCCTGAGAAAAAGGTGCATCTCTAAAGAAAGAGCTGAGCTCAGTTCCTCTCGCAGATCAAACTGATGCACAGGGAGCACTAGGGAATCTGTAAGAAGAGATGCAACTCTATGTCTTGGAGATACCAGAAAGAGGTAACTTCTGTTAACTTGGAGAAAAGCAACAATTCCCATACCAAGGAGGAAGTGGCTGCTTCACTCAGCCTACTCTTTTCCAGAAGAAACTTAATTACATTGTAACTTCCTCATCTTCTCAATTTTATACCAAAAGGTTTCTGATTGTTCAAGACCAAGAGCAGGCATACTAAATTATTCACATCCAGAATTTATTTGTAAGACTTTGGGCTGTATGTAATTGAACTGGAAGTCAGTACTGCAGTCCATCATCTTTAGACCTAAACAGAATCAACAAAAGCAAAACTTACTAAATAGACAAATTGAACTGAGCTGCTTCAAAGCAGAATCAAAATTTTAAGATAAAGTATCCAACAGTTATAAATCTGGGTTTCCAAACTAAAAATTAAGGTAGATGTATAAATCCATCCAAATAGTCACAGTATTTAACAGCTGCCTGAAAACTCCCAGCACTGAATGATTACTAATAAAGTACAGGTTATTAGAAAAAATACAGTGTTTTTTGTAGTAAGCATGTCCTTGACTCTTTAAACACGCGTAACTGTTCAGAGACTTGTCTTACAAAGTCTCTTCTAGGATTACATTAAAAAGTGCTGCTGTAAAACTTACCCATTCTCAGAAAAATACTAGGAGTATGAGAAGTTTTATACTGGATATTCTGAAAAAGGGTGATCCAGTATCATAATACTCATCAGATCACAATTATTTTCTTACTGTCTGAAACAGAGGGAACTTTATTGATAGGCGATTTTTTCTTTAGCTGCTTGTTTACGTACATGAGGTATAACCTTATGCTCCTATCAGAAATTTTAACGTTAAAACAAAATTTACTTCCAAAATTTATGGTAAAGAAATGTAAAGCCCAACTCCCCTACTAGCTTTTTATAAAAGTTTGTAATGCTTTCTGCGTGCAGTTGACCACACCCTGCCCAGCAATGTGAGAAACTACCCCAGCAGGAACACGGCATCACTTCCTACAAGTAGATGTACACATACACGTTGTGGTAGGATGGATTCCTCCTCCTCCCTGCCTCCACGGTTTTAAACTAAGTCCTGATTTAGCTAATTTACCATAAATTTACATTCATTTATGTCTGGCCATTACTAGTCAGGACACTTTTAGAGGTTACCCAAAAAGAAACCGCCCTTTAAAAAGTGGCAGCTTTTTCCTCTGGGGAGTGAATCGTGACCTCATGTGTGTTCCCCTTAATTCTCTGTATCCTTTGCAATTGATTCCTCTTGACCAAAGATCAATAGTTGCAAAGCATGTCCTCCACAAACAGAAAATGTGAGGACTCTATAGCAAGCTCGACCTCAATGCCATAAGGAACAAAACACTCTCAGATTTTTAAACCAGCAGTTAGACCTTTTATTCTGAGCACTGGGCATGCTTTTCACAAATATTTGTGTGTGCCATCACTGTCTACACAGTGACATAAAGCAGTATGAAAAAATGCCCTGAAGAAAAAGATCACTGATCTATCTATACACTCAGTTGTCTTAAGATTCAAAAGCAAAGACCGGTGCATCTTGAGAAGTGATGAAATATTGTTGTAGCCTCATGTGAATTCAAGTAGGCCAATAAAACACTTGTACCAAATTCTAAGCAAAATACGATCTAGTCGTAAATTAACAGCTTCACCATAGGAAACCTGGGTTACATACTTCCCCCACTCATGTTTTAGCAAGTGCGTAAGAAGTATGTAAAGCTGTTGGTATTCATTACAGGAACGGTGCTAACCGACTTCCAGAAGGATCTGGAACAAAGCTGTCTGCGTCAAAAAATGATCCTATGACAACAGAATATCAATGACGACACCAGGAACGTTCCTGAACCGCTAACAGCAAATACAAACTGAATAATAAACACGTTGTTGTTTGAAATGGTGTTCAGTTCCTCTTTCCCACTTGGAAAGCTAACTTTGTAAGAAACAATGCATTTTTAACCCTATGTTCACAACAATTTCTCTAAGGGCATTTAAGAGTCAAGACTGAAAAAGACATGTCCTGAAGTTGTTCAACTACTGCAAATTTTCCTGCAAATGTAAACGGTTCTATTAAGAAACTTAAAGCTGATCTCACCCCTCCCCTGCATTATTATGCTACAGAAACAAGCTTTAACCAAAGTGCTATTACAAATTTTCAAAGGTTCTTTTTTTAGCACTCAGACGTTTCGTTTTCTTTCTATACCAACCACACAAACATTGGTATTGATCAGCAGCAAGAACATTTAGATTACCCTACAGTCATGGAAACGTGCTACGGTTAATTAAAAATACATCTCTCAAAATCACAAATTCCCACTGCATTTTCCTCTTTTCTTAAAGGGTAAAATACTTAAACCAGCAAGAAGGAAAAAAAAAAATAAATAATCTAAAGAAATTCAATACAGTAGCCCTGCACAGGCTGCAGGAACTGAGAAAGAAATTGGCCTGCAGGCAAGAATGTAGGCAGCAGTTACTGTAGAAACCAAGCTCTTCGTTGCTTTTCTCTAAGCAAAAGAAAGACACAAAAGAGCTGGAAAACAGCGATCGATGGGAAGCAGCTTATAAAGCTGCTTGTCACATCTGCTGCAGGAAAACCAGACACTAATTCATTAAAACTGCTCATGTAATGCCTCTGGAATTTGAGGCTCCCCAGCCTGTGAATACAAAAGAAACTCCGCCTATGGAAACACTGCATTTTCGGGTATTTAGCATCTCTGTACACAAAAGCTGTATGCAGTGTCAGGTTGTGTGGTCTCTATGCCTAAATTTCGTTCTAAACTATAAAAACAAATTAAAATTTGTCCAAAAGATTGTGTGCCTTTGTCTTTGCCAAATTTCAAATAGCTATTTCGAGTCCCAACAGAGCATACATAACTCTATAATACAATAGTTTCCTGTTTAAAAAGCAGAAACAAAACACTCGCAACAGGAAAGTAAAAACCAATCATCATTTCTTCTTCCTTCCAGATAACTGCATTTAACAATGGTTTCCTATTATCAAATATGCAAGCTCAAACTTTCACCACGACAGTAAATACCATTCAAAAACTTTTCACAGAGCACACAATTTACAATCATAGCTGAGCTGAAGCAGACAAACCACAGCCGCTATATCCTTTATTACCAAGTTAGCTAGTTACAGAGGTGCCTGGCATTTCACCCTCCGTTGCAAGGCACTCGTGGGGATGCAAAAGTCCATATGGAAACACTGAAGTTAAAATAATATTATTCAATGCTAAATAAAAAGCTATCAGCAAGCCACACAAAACGGCTTAGCGCTAAACATACAGCACTAGGCATTTTACTTACTATTCCTTACAATTAAAACAGTAGGGGGAAGTACAGTGAACAAGTGCTGTCACGATGTGTTTTGACGCAAGCATAATCATAAAAAAGCACTTATGACTCACACATTACTTTAGTAACAGAATACTTCATTTATTACCTCATCAGAGATCTGCATTCTATTACAAAATTATGCCAAAACTCCCTAATCAGTACCAAAAGAAGAGCTACCCACAAAAGGCAAGGCTGCACAGAAAAAAAAGGTTATTCCTGAATCAAGGACGCAAAGTTTATTTTAGACTGGCTTTTCAAGACAGAACTTTGCTTCCAAGAGCAGAACAGTCCTTTATTTGACACAGAAATCTATGACTAACTCAGGCCATTGAAGAGTGACAAAAACTGCTTCCTACCAACTCCAATTTTGAGTAGACAGCAGTGTTTAATTTCCCCCTTAAATCTGCCTGTCTGGTCAAAGAACAGACTTTTTTCAGACTCCTCTCAAAAAGCTAGGGGCATTCATTACATTTCACAATTACCTACCTAAAGATGTTTGATGTTCAAGGGCCATTCCATACTTCCTTCACTTTGGTGATACTGCTGGGCTGAGTATCTCAGTGGAAATGAAGATTTTATATTATATTCTGAGATCTTTTTTTAACCAACTGCACTCTGCAGAATGTTCGTCCAAACCAGTTTTAAATTGCTCTCCTATTTGCAAATCCCTAGAACTTTTCTAGTGAAGGTGCAGACCCTCTAGATGCATGAAGACCCTCTTTATATGCATGAACTGTTCCACAGCGTACACAAACTTACTTTCCTTAGTCACTGTGTGCGCTCTCAAGAACCAATCAAGACTGCAAAGAGTCTGAAAGCTGCAAAGTAAAGAAACTATTTCAGCTACAACAAACACGTTGTTATTGGAAAATATTCCTCAAGAAGCACTCCTCCTGAGCTATTCTTCTAAGACCACGCCAAGTTCTCAAATCGTGGGCTGTTGCAAGGGGCAGCAGGAAAGTGCAGAAGGATAAAAACAAATAAAAATAACAGACATGATTTAACAAGTTAGAGAGTCATGCAAGTGGAAATCTGTCCAGGAATAAAAAAAACCCAACAGACTAAATAAAAGTCTTCACCAGAATATATGTTAACTGTTGTCACTGTACTGACAAAGGAACAACAATATAGAGAATGAAAGGGTATGGCACGCAAACATGAAGCATGGGATTAATTTCTCCGAGTGTAAACCTGTACCTGTGTTAGTCATCAGTCTGTGCAGTGAGTGGAAATGAACAGACACTTAATGGTGTACATCCCATAGAAGGGAAAAGCCTCAATGGCTTTGAGGAAGTCAGGTCTCATGATGCCTGTTTTACACTGAATTTCAAGACAGCCTCGGTGTAGACACACACTCACTCCACTCACACACACCCCCCAAGTATTAAGCAAAATGAAATCCACTCTGAACAACGATCTAGTAAAGTAATGAAAAATATAAGCCAAGGCTCCTGAAGCATAGGTACCAACCAGGCTCTTAGCAATAAAGGCTTGATCTTGGGGATGTTTTCATGGGATACAGGGATGTAACAGCTCAGCACTACCAAACAGGGCGAGCTCTTCCCTGCCTCGTGCACCACTTCTGTTCCCAGCCACGATTACTCCGCTTACCGTCTATCAGGAGCCACTCCTATCTCCAACTAGTTTACTAACCTGGCAGAAGACTGGCTGAAATGTAGAAGTTTGCTGATGTTTTAGTAAGTTTAAGTTATCTCACAGTCTAACCTCTCTTCAAAAAGGTGAAGTAAAACCATCATGACACCTTAATCTAAAAGCTGTATTGTACTTACTACATTAAAAAATGGGTTTTTATGCAACTTTCTAACCATTTTCTTTCAAGGTTGAAATTTGAACTAGTAAGTTTCCAGAAGTTACTAATCACAAAAGAGAGTGCACAACTCCTTTTGTAAACAAACAAAGCATGTTCAATGCTTTCCAACAGAATAAAGTTTGGTATAACTTCACCAAGTTTGACCAAGACAGTCAGTGCTTTGACTGCAGATACTGTGAACAGAATGGATTATGACCACTTAAGTCAAACATTCCTCACAAAATTTCTACCACTCTGAAGATGCACATGCAGTAGACACTACACTGGGAATAAAGCTTGGAGTAATGGCAATTACGTATCACGTATTAGTAAATAACTAAGGCATTTACATGTTCCCATATACACTACCTTCAGGGTCTCAACTACAACTTGTGTAAACACACTGCTCTGCATTTCTGTAACACCTTTCACTAGAAAGCACTGAAATACTGAACACACACCAGCGTAACACAATAGAGCCAGTGCTCTCTGCTCTCCTAGGCGCAGGGAAGTTTAGGGTCAGTAACATTCACACAGAACAGCTATGTAAGAAAGCCTGGAGCACTGGCAAGAACACAACCAATAGTTCTCACAAACAAGAGGAGGGGAGGCACGATGGAAAGGGAGAGAACCAGGGTGTTTGCACTGCAGACAAAGTAATCCACTTCAAAACGCAAGGAATCAATTTTAAAAGGCAAGGCATAGCTCTTGATAAAAACTGCTAGAAAATAGCACTGAAATTTCATCATCCCCCCTGCCTCCACCCGTGAATTATTATCCCCGTTTTTAAAAACAGATTAAACAGATTTGTGACTTGGCCAAGTCATTTTGGCAAGCGTGCAACAGAGCTGGGAACAGAACATATTTTTCCCCAACACCCAATCTTTGTTTAAACCACTGGATCATCCCTTGCATCTTCTTTCTCTTACAACCACTCTAAGGGGCAGAACATCAGGTGAAGCACACGTCTTCACTAAAAGGGAGATTATTTAATTAAATAAGACTGAAGTATTTCAACCGGAGTTTGTTGCACAAGGAGCAAGAGAGTAGCTGCTGTGCAGCTTACATGGTAAAAAGTAAAACATGCACGTATATCTTAAGCAATATATCACATCCTCCCAAACAGAGCTAAAGGAATTTTCATTTCACCAGCCCCTTACTATTACACCACGAAAATAGCACATTAAATGCATACATTCTAATTAAAATCTATACAGTACATACTGAAGAATTTGAAGATGTTAAGCTGCACAAACCTCATTTCCCGTGCATCTCTGAGAAGCAGGATTTTTTTTCCGTTATCAAACAGAAAAAAAATTAAAACAGTATTTCAAGTAATTTAAAAAATAAAAATAGAGCTGAAAACGCTAAAATTTATATCCTAAATATTGAAAAATACCTGTGGGAAAAGGACTCTTCATTGGCTTTCTTTTAGCAATAAACAAGAGCTCCTCGTTCAAGATGACAAATAGTTGTCAAGCTACTAAAACTGTTACTCATTCATGCCTGTTACTTGTACCGGTGCAGAACAACCTGCAAAAGTTCCAGCCACACACAGCTGGAGGAGCTGGAAGTAAGAGCGCGTCCTACCTGCTTGAGTATCGAAGGCCTTACTTTGATCTTGTTTTCCTACATTGTATCTGCCATTTTTAATTAATCATAGTCCTACGCTGCCCCGTACCAACGTAATGAAATTGCAAAAACTTTCACTGGCCAAAAAAAGCCAGATTAATAATATATTTATTTTTTGCAATAACCAAATTGTTTTGGAGAGGGAAATACATGGCAAGTGCTACCTTCCCTTTTCATTTCTTCTCTTATTTAAATACGAGCACTGCAATACACTACTCAACTTGGTTTTACTTCAACTGCATTCCTACAGACGGGCGGCAGAGTTCACAATACCTGCACCGACCCCAAACAACAATAATACTCTATGGGAGAGTAACAGCAAAAAGCATGTAGTTTGGTTGTGCAAAGCAAACCCGATCTGAGGTCTTCTGACATTAAAACAACCATGTCTTGCGAGTGGTTTCTTTTGGTTTCGTTTCATGTTCCAGACCATTTTTTTTTATTGTTCTGTAATTTAGCTTTTCCAGACTATTAACATTTTCTAAAAACAGAACAACAAAAAGGAAGAAATTAGTCCTCGTACATAATGCACTATTTCACTATACATCACCCTGCTTTAAACTCTAGTCCTTCTCTGAGGTATGCTACAGCCAAACCAACTTGGTAAGTAGCAACTGACACAATAGTTAAAATCTTCCAGAATAAAAATTCATGTGGAATCCAGTCTTCTCTTCCTCTTCTGCAGCCGAATTGATATAGGTAAGTTTGTAAAATGCTCTGAAATCCTGAAAAAAAATCAAGCTGCAATCAACTCCAAAGAGGTTCTTGTGCAGCTACACGTAGGAACATTCTGCTGAACTGCTCAAACTTCCCTCGATGAGCAAAAATTCGCAAAGCTTTCCTAGATATAAACACATACGTGCATATATATATATAAACATATATACATATAAACCATGTGACTTATTTTCATTCCCCTGAAAAAGCAATTGTTCAAGTCAGGCTTTCCCAGCTTATCAACTTCAGCATTCTTCTCTGAATAGGGCTGTCAAAACTGTCAGATAAAAAAATCCTCCAAACTATCAGTTAAGAACTCCACACCTTCCCCTCCCCACATATGTATCTCCTGGACCTTCCCTATATTACAAGACCATTTGCTGCTAGTATTTAATTTCTGTCAAGCACTAATATTGACGGCTATAAAATCATACATTTCTGTAGTGAAATTTGAACGTAGGATTGCATATTTAAGAACAATCTCAGCCGTCATCTGATTTCTTCAAAATTCCACTGCAGAATCCACTTGAATAGCAAAGCTGAAAATATGCAAATGAGTTCCATGCATACACTACTGCAAAAAAACCCAAAACCCTGCAAATACTAATTTTCGCAGTACTTAAATTAACATGTTTCCCTTTAGACTTGAAAACTAACCGATATTTGAAAAAAATCAGATTTTCAGAAAGATATATTATATTGAAATGAAATGTTAATCCCTAGCTAAAGAAAGTGTTTCCTAATTTCCATGTATGTGTAAAGCATTGTACTATACTTCCTTCAATACTGACAAAAAAACGTTTATCCTGAGAATTAATTTATTTTTAAAACCCCTATGTTAGTACAGGAGGCACCGTAAAAACCATGGCATTTACCATTATATCCAAGGTGGCCCCAAAGTTAAAGTTATCATGAATACAGAAATAGCAACCAATACTACTACATATTTGAAGCCAAATTCCTTCATTTTTAACTCATACGTCAAATTAGTTTATGATCTTAGAAACACTATCTGGAAAAATATAAAACTAATTTCTGGTTTTAAATTCTATTACTAAAAAAAGCAAAGCAAAAAAATACAAGAGGAAAAAGATGAAAATATGAGGATCTAAGAAAATTTTAACAATTTTGGAGGGCATGACCATGGACTTACCCTGTACTCTAAAAGCACAGACACTCTTCCAGTATATAGAGAACAATGTGCAGGATTTAAGTCAGAAAAAGCTAAAAACTAAGATTACAGACACCTTAGATGATTTAAAAAAAAAAGAATCAAGATTTTTTCCCTCACAGATTACAAGTTTTTCATTAAATGTTAACTTTAATGGACAAGTTTGTTACGGTTTTTAGAAAGAGTCAAAAAATTCACTAGATATTTTTAAACTATTGCTCCTTTAATCATCATCGGGAATCACATCAGGAAGACCTGAAGAGCACTAATTAGTTCAGTTACAAAATTATATCTTACAATCAGGTTTGCTCTCTCTCCTGAGAAAACAACAGTCAGTTTACATGAAAGTGTCACAAGAATCAGTGACTTTTCCCGTAAGAACTGTAAAGGTAATGAGACGGGACACCATCACTTGACACAGAAAGCTTGAAATGCGATATGAAACCCTTAAACTCTTCATCACTGCTTAAAAAACACAACACAAAGCTTAACAGAGACTACCAGAAATGAGTTATCAAATATCTGTGTTTGAAGATATTTCTGTAGTGAAGTGCAAAATGAGGATCATCAATCATACGCACATTTTGGAAACTACTAAAAATAGTACAAGCACAGTTTTGTTGCTTTTCCAGTCCAACTTCATTGCCCACAGTGGTCACCTTTCTTTTTTTTTTTTTCTCCTCCTCCTGAGGTATGCAGATAGCATCTTTGACTAGGAACGTGAACTCCTCCCAGAAGCAGTGTCCTGGAACATGAGGTAGCTGTTTTGCCCATGGAGCAGGAGGCCAGGGACTTGCTGGCTGAGTGAAGGGCTTCTTAGGCCCCTCAGTGAGCCGACTGCACTCACCGATGCAGCAACAACTAACCCAGCAAAACAAAATTTTTAAGAGGAAAATAGTATTTTCTGGAGCTAGTGAGATAACTGGCTAACAAGGGACCTTGTAGTGCCAGAGCCAGTGTAGGGGGTGGCTGACCCATGGAGCCAGATCAGGAATTAGAAGGACCAAAACTTTTCAAGAGCAGAGAACCTTTACATTGGCTCAAATGCTAATAAAACCGCCACGTAAGATACCATGAAGATACTTTATCAATCTTATTAATTTCTTCCCCTCTGGTAATGGAAAAAACTGCACTTCTGACTTGCAGAAAACTAATCCTGAGCCTGCCTCTCTCCTTCTCTTCCAAGGGATTGTTTTTCAGGCCTACCAGTAAACTAATCTGCCTTGAGCACACAATGTGAACACCAGAGCTAACACTCGCCACAGAACAGGATGGTTCTTTCAGCTCTAGCTCCCCATTAGCTTGTTTTAACTAACCTTGAAACCAAAGGGTTAGTTACAGTTTATCTTCAGGGCTGAATCTTACATACAGGTACGCTTAAAACAACAAGATGAAAGTGCTGTTGATGTTTTAATAAAACTGTACTACTGTATAAATCTAACGTGAAGATTAAAAAAAAAATCCAAACCCTTTTAAAAACAGGAACAATGAGAAAGATACTTCTAATTACTGGAAATGATTGAAAAATAAAGTTTACTAATAATACTTGAGAAGCAAAAGCCTTCTGTAATAGTGTATCCTTTAACTCAATGCATTCTCAGGAGAAAACTGAATTTAAGAGAATAATCTATATAAAGAAGTACGCAATGTTAAACATGTTACCTGCTGCATGCACAACTAATTACAAGATGATGCGTTCTGAAAAGCTCACCAAGTCAATTTAATTTTGTGTCAAACCCAACCCCATCAGAGAGGTGACACTCTCTAAAATGTTATAAAATGCACTGCAAAGATGCAATACATTTGTATGCACATTAATGTTATATTTACTGTTCCTCCCCTGTACCCCCCAGACTGTCAGTCTGGGTCAGTGCTCACACAAATGTTGTGTACCAGAATCCACAGCACAAAGTTGCTGCAGCTGAAGAGTCCCAAGCAGTCTGTGAACTTGAGCTGTGATTAAAAAAGATTGTAAAGACCAGAACAGTCCTATGGAGTGCATGTTTAACACCATTTAGCTAACCAAGGATGGCAAGGGATGAGAGAAAAAAACCTGCCATTCCACGGATGTTGAAAAAAATGGTAAAAAAATCACCAAGAAGAGGTATGAGAGCTAACTAATAAATATAGACCAAGTCCCAAAAGATTTAAATATAAAGTAGTTTAATCTCTCAATTTCAAACTGGATTCAGACTAGCCTCCACAGTTTCGGTGACATACCAAGGACCGCATCCTGAAAGAACTGGCGCAAAACAGGGGTGGTGGCGGCAAACACAGCAGAAAATTTTAGAAATACAGAATCAATAGGAACACTAGAAAAGAAGGGGGGGAAGAAACAAAAGGCTCAGTGCTTGACACTGACAGAGGGGAAAAAACTCTCAAAAATAAACAGCTTGGAACACAAACTAAATAATTCATTGCCTACGCTAAAGAGGGGGCATGTGCTGGTCATATGTTCAGCGTATGTTACTGGCACCATTCACCAGCATGTTCCATGTTGTAATAGCTTAAACATTTCAATTTGAAATGTGCTGCCTTCAGGGACGACATGATCTGGGCAGCCCCGACGAAACACACACCACTTAAAATGAATACATGCTAATTTTGGCTTGCAGGTTATTTCTCCATACTCCAAACAATGCTTTGTTTGGCACTAACTCATTTGAAGAGCTTATATTAAATATAACCAGTGGTGGTATGAAGCAACTTTTAAAACCAGTAGACTCAGTTTATGTAAGATTATGTAAAATTGCTGTTGTATCTGTGATTCTTAGAGGCTTGGATCCATGCTACAGATTGCATGCGCATGCATTTAACCTTCCGAACAGCAACACTCTGTGAAGTTGTGCACTTCTTTACGTGTTCAGTCTCAAACATAGCAATACATGACACGATACGCTGCCCAGATCACAATTAAATGCATCGGTGTAGCTTTAAGCATACAAAACATAGAGGAAAAAAAACCCAACTCAGTTGGAGTTCAAGCATGCAGCTTCAAATACCTGCTTTCTGTAAGAGCCAGCTCTTCCTCCCCACTCTACAGTCATGTCCATTTCTGTGAAAGTCATAAGAACAAAGCTGCTTCTAGTGCTGACACACAGATCGTGCCAGAAAGGATCTCACTACTGTATGCTAGTTTCTGACCATATCAACCCCTCCTGCATTCAAACCAGTGGCTACAATTAGATCTATTTACTTCCTTTCAAATATCCATCTTGTAGTATTTTAATTTTAAATCCCCTAGAGCGATTTCTCTTTCCTTTGTATTTTTGTATTACCTGTACAAGTCAAATCCTGTCTCCATTTAGAACATCTTTAAGAGGGTTATTCTAATGACTTAAAGATGGTGTGAACCATCACAATACAAGTATCCAAGGCTCTTTCAGATTTAAAAATAAAAGTCTCCTTCATTCAGTGAAGAACTTTATCAGCCTAACTTCTTGCTCCCTCTGTATCAAATGCTGTCAGTATGCTCTCAGTCAGCAATTCATTTACCACAAAATGTCCTATAAAAACATAGGGCAGTCACATATACTCTCTTCTTTAATTCTCTTGGAGAAAGTTTGAAAAAGCAGCTACCGCAAAGACAAAACAGCCTTAAGTAGGACAAAATTGCATTAGTGCAACACATCCAGTAACCAACACTTCCTTAATCGGAGCCTAGGGATCTCCAAGTTGAAATGCAATGTCACTGCAACAGGCACCCAACCCCCCTGGTACTTACCTATATTTATCTGAAAGTAATTAACCCTAAACTACTCAGACCTTCAAGATAAGAAATTTAACTGGAAGAACAGGAAAACCACCTAACCTAATATCAAACGTTGTTGCAAAAAGAAGAAGTTGTAGACACAATAGTTTACCCCGGAGAAACGGCATGTAAACACATTTCAGTACAAGAATGGAATCAGAGTAAGTATTGTGAAAATTACCGAAAACACATCCTGCCTTCTCAAGTCTCCCCAAACAAAAAGTGACTTGGGCAACACATCTCTACATTGCCATCTCCCGTATTCATTTCCACAACTGCAGGGTTGGTGTTTTTAAATTAATTTCAAAAACTGTAGAAAAGCCTGATTTTTACAACCAACATTTCTGATTAAGCTACCAAATGCGATTCCTCAGAAACACCTTCCTCAGTCTCTTCTCCTTGTCCACTACCTTGTTATTTCTCCAAGTAGCCAAAAATCACACTCTCTCGCATTATGGCTTTTCTGTATTCTATATAACCAGTTTTTCAGATGAAGTTCAATTATTTCATGGCACCCTTCTCAGCTACACTCCTGCTAACACAAAGAACATGCATACACAAATAAGAATAACGTTTTCTTCAGCTACTACTAAGCCAAAATAACTTGAAAGCACTAACTCCAAACTTAAAACTTTTGCAGAATTTTATTTTATGCAAGCTTCTTTTCTTTAAAAGCTTCAAAACACCCATTTTGCTGATAACCTTAGATAATAGTGAATAACCTCACAGACGAATCCTGAGTACTTACTAGCCTACAGCAGACCAAACTTATTTATAGCTAAGTAGCAAGCTGGGGTTAGTGATCTCTTCCAGGCTCAACAATCTTCCAACCTCAGAATAACCACACCATAAAACAAGCAGGGTTATTTCACTACTGACAGAAAAGTAAACATTTGTGTACTAGGGTGTGCTTGCAGACGATTGCTCTGGCTGCCTGTACTGCAGCAGACAGTAAAAGCTATTCACAACAGGCCAAAATGCATGAAGGAAATTTAAAATCTTGATCACAAATTGCCTTCAGAATTTAACTGCATCTTTAAAACAGAGACAGGTGGAAGGATATGAATTCCTCTCCCAGCTGTGAATGAGGCTTCCCATTTCATCTTCAGGCAAGTTTCTTTAACATTTAAGTAGTGCCAATTTATTTTCTATCTGAAACAGGTAATATCCCCTGCTTCCTGTGATGCAGTTAAGGAAAAATTGCTATATGAGAAAACAGCACCTTAGCCTGCAGAAAAAGCTTCAAAACAGAAAACAGCTAAGGAACTTAAATTTTTTAAAAGTTCAAACAGAATTCTGGCAGAATCTTAGTTACGATGAAGAAAGTTTTGTTACAGAAAACCTGGACATTCATAGAAACGGATACTCAAGCAAAGAAGACAGGTGAAAATGAAACCCTTCCAGAAAAGCCTGTTTTGTCGTCAGCTTACTGCTCACTGTTACCTCCACCTCACTCCAATCCTCTGCTTAACCACTCACAAGAACTTCTGAAGTCACTCTGTGATCCTGCTCAAACAGCAGCACTCCTCAGAGGCCAGTGGTCCTTCAGCAGGAAAACAGAAGAGAAGGGATGCATCTAGTCAAGAATTAAGGAATGGAACAGGCAAGGAACGATACAGGTTTGTACCATTCACTGCAGAAGGTTATTTTGTCTTGCCAGGGTTCACAAGGCATTTGAGCACTGTTAAACGGCTCTGGAATTTGCTGATAATACAGACTAGTCGCATTTCTCAGCTTTATGGACAGACCAATACCAGGAAAAGGTTTTAAAAACAAAGGCTTGAATTTCAATTCAGGAGGATAAACAAACAACTGAAGTTGTACTGTGGTTTTTACCTATTGCATCTCTTTCCTGTCTTGCTAAATGTGCCTGTCATCTGAACGTTTCAACTGACATACACACTGTGGTTTCCAGGTCCAAAATGTTTGTAGCGATTATCAATATCTAGAAAGCTGAATGAATAATACTATAATCAACCACAAACTGTGGAGTCCACCCTAAACTCAGATTTCAGTTCTGCATTCATTTCAGAACCCACATTCGTAGCAGAGTAACCACCTTAAACTGCTGCATTTCTTCTTCAACTCAAGAGATGTAGTTACCAAAGTGCTGCCAGTAAAAAGGCTGGACTCAAACTCTTGATAGTACCATTGCAGGTAAGACTGCACGAGGATGAATTTCATCACTCTATGAGAACCTTATTACCCAATCTAGTAATTTTAATAAAGTTACTTAAGAACAGACTGCACACTCTTCAAAGCGATGTTTTCGTATCGTTTGGACAGCATAAGAGTTCATCGTTTGGCTCGCAGCCCCTAATGCTACTAAAAAGCCAATATGTTTAGTAAGATGAAAGGGGAAGAAAGAATCAAAGCCATCAACCCCCTTTACCGGATAAAAGAACATCCTGGGTCAGATCTACACACACGTTGAAGTGTTTCAGTTGGTTACCCCGAAACAAGTGTATCAATCAATGCCCACATAAGACAGATCAGGCAGAACACCG
The DNA here is from genome assembly GCA_013399435.1 of Arenaria interpres. Classification (NCBI taxonomy): domain Eukaryota; kingdom Metazoa; phylum Chordata; class Aves; order Charadriiformes; family Scolopacidae; genus Arenaria; species Arenaria interpres. Next base: position 169,420 of record VXAK01009505.1, read on the forward strand.
AATAGAAATCTTATCTGAACCTAACCCAGCCACACCCAGAATATTCACAAGTGTAAGGAAAGGAAATAACTTGCTTCCTTTAACACATCTTTGCTCAATACGTTATTTAATGCTTACATCTGTGGAAGTTATAAACAGGATTTTGATTGATGATAATTTACGTAATTCACTCCTACTAACTTTTGTCAGCATCCAAGTCCACTGTACACTGCACTGGAAATGAGGAACATTTGTTGTTATAATCTGCTCCTCCTCCAAATGATTGTTTTTCTTATGTTTCACCTCATCCCCTCTGAAGGAAGTCTCAAGAGTGACAGTGAGAAGTCAGTTAAATCAGAACAGGGAGTAAATGCACAGCTTTCCAAAACTGCATCAACTTCACTTATTGACTACTAGCATATTTGCCTTAAATAGCAGTCTGGTTTTACTATCCTCCATAAAGAAGGGAAAGAAAAAGCTTTCTCTCTCAAAACACAACTTTTCTTTGAGATGTTTCTGCACCCTATCAAGCAGAGATCCTCAAAAGACAACACAGGTAGTCCAAATCATCTACCTCCATAGTCAGCTTCAGTAGATTTATGCATTTCCTGAAAAAATATTACGAGTATTATGCAGCCCCTGCAATAAAGGACATGTAGAAAACATAATGGTTTTCTACACTTTTTCTTCAAACTATATTTTTTTTCTTTCAGGCAGATAAAGTGCTGCACAAACTCTGTAATAGTCAGTCACCTGTCTTACAGGGAGAGAAATCTGCTTTCTAAGATAAAAGGGCTTGGCGGGGGGAAGACTACAAACAAAAACAATACGTAAAATTTTTTCAAAGGGACATCTACCTCCACTGTATGTGGAGTATATCGTGTGTTCAATTTTCCCTAGAGCTTGTGACTTCCCTAGTCTACAATATACTAAAACCACCAACTGGACTAACGACCTATGGAGCAGGAGACACAATGATTTAGCATACGGGAGGAAGATAATACATTAATGCAGTCCTCTGCTATGAGATGATCCACAGCCAAGGAACCCGCACCCCATTTTCTCTTGTGATTTCCTCTATGCATTCACATTTACGCAGAGATTTAAAAAAAAAAAAAGCCAAAAAGCACGTATTATACAAAGGTATGGCACAACTGAGTCATCTGAGCATCCAGCCTACTTTGATTCACTTTTTTAACTTAAAACAAATACTTAGCATATCCCTTTATCAAAAAAGCATGCCGTCTCAAGAACCTTTAGGATTTAAACATTTTCATATTACATTGCAAATGCTTTCTTTAATACATGAAAATTTTTTTTGGTCTTCTCTTCTACTGTTTTGAATCTTTTTCTTTCCATTTTTATTTCATAGAGCACAACAGCTCTTGTAACTGCAGTTCCTTAATGTATGATTCCACAAGACGCAGAGTGTTGCTGAAAGTCCGTGCAGCCCCCCCCACATACTTCGTGCCAGTCCCATTGCTTGCCAGACCTCTCTGGAAGCCACTTCAATGCAACAGAAAACCACCCAAAAATAGCAAAAAAAGCAGGCATCAGCAGCTTACGGAACATCTAATGAGCTTCAAGGCCAGCACAACCTGCAGTTGGGAGCACTGCAGAAAACAAGACCTTCCCCTCCCATGCTCCATTTCAGCAGCAGCGAACAGCGATTAGCTCAGACGCTCAGGAAAGCACAGCCCATGTTTCTAAGAAGTGAGACCCCAAACTCTTGTGAATCACACTTCCCAAATTAAATATCAAAGTCAGAGCCTCCTTACATTCTGTAAGGGTAACAATGTTATTACTTCTCGGTCTCAGCTCTTAAACCTCAGATGATCTTTAACTTTTTCCAATCTTTTTTCAGGCCTCCCAGCACACACTTTCATTTCTCCTCCCATAACAACTACAAACCCCGTAACAGCCCGTCCATATCCTAAAGCAAAACACATCGGCCTTTGTCCTCATCTTTCCCACGTAGAAACTGAATTCTCCTCTTCCATTTTTCTCATCTGTACATGGCATAATACGAAAATCATCCTCTTTACCATTATTCTTACTGTTTCTTTGCTTGTTTAAATAATCAGCCCGCTCCGCTTCAAACTTGAACTTATCCCCACACAGAATTTTGCATGAATACCCTCACCATTCTCTCTAAGCCCTACTCTTTTTAGTCTTATTTAAAATACCTGCCGTCTCTCCTCATTGCTACACAGGCCTTTTTCATCTATCTCAAAGGACGAGAAAATAGCGGTAGCACCTAAGGTTTTTTTTAAGTCAGCTTCCATCATTCACACTTTCCAGCTACTTTCCTTGTGCGTTTACTGCACTGATATTGTAACCAAGAAGCCTGCCTACTGCTAACGCATACAAACTCTGTGTATATGCCTTGTCTGCTCAAATTATTTTCTGCCTGGAACACCCCAAATACGTCCATAGGACAATACAAAGTGGTAAATCAAATTTTTCATCTCTTCTCAGCCTTAAGGGCAAAAAATCCCAACAAAACCAAGGAAGCCCCCAGATAATTACGTGTTTCAATGGATATTAGACTATTTTTTCCCAGCTGTGACAGGAAAAAAAGGAAGGAAAAAAGAAGGAAAAGGGTAGGCAACTTATTTGCTCCCATTCAGCAGCATGTCAGAAAAAATAAGAATTTATAAGCAACTTCTATCAACACGTTAGTTCATCCGTATCATCTCTGAACCAAAACCACACATTCATCTTCATTTCTTTAAGTGATTTAGAAAACCTGCATTTAATTTCAGTACAATGTGTAAACACTTTTTCTACTGCATGCTAATCCGACTTCTTATCAACACGAGACCTAAGAGCCTTAGACCTCATGAGCTATACCTAAGACTTACTTGAAGAACAAGAAATTTCAAAGGATCACTATATATTATATAAAAATTATCTTTGAAACTTTACAGTGTACTCCAATATGCAGACTAAGATGACAACGGACAAAAGTATCAAAACCATATGCATGTGAGAAGACTGCTGGCAAGTGTAAATAAACAAATGCCCAACTAGATGTTTGATGCTTTATAAGCAATTTTAATTAAAAACCAAGCCAAGTATTGACTCCTTATTAAAACACATAATAAAAAGTCTCTTGCTATAACCCAATGAGACTCTATTAAAAAAGGACTTGTAGAGAAGCATCTAAGAAGCTTCACCTACTTGTACCTCTTCTAGCCCTAAGCTATGAAATTTCACTGAACCATACCTACACGGCACTTAATCATCAAGTCCGACTACAGTAAGGTTTATTTTTTTGTTTAAAGCGCCTTTTCCAAGAAGATATCTATTTTTGATCACCAGAAGATGGTGAAATAGAGATACCACCATTCTTCTTAGTAAGCTGTTCCAACACTGCTAAAAATATGTGCTCACTTCAAACCCTGAGAGTATAGCCTCTGGGTTTTTATACCTGAGTGTGATCCATTAGCAAGCCTTTCAGGACTCCAATTCATCCCAGTAAAACTGTATGTACACCAACCAGACATCTTGGGACTCCTTTTTGATAAGACAAACATACTGAACTCCTTAAGTCCCTCACTGTCTGGGATTTCCTCCAGCCATCAAACCTTTTTAGCAATCACCCGCTTAAACCCTTACAGTTTTGTGAGATTCTTGAACACAAATTTTGATCCCAGAACCACATGAACTTCCAGCACCCCTCTACTCCCTGACACAGCTCCCGTGCTTCCACACAATCACCACAACGCTCTGCTTTGACACATCATCTCAGTACAGGCATCTAATCATTTCGCTGCGGTCATGACTTTCAAACATATTCTACTGCTACTTTTCAGAACAGTTTCCTACCCTGTACATCTGGCTTGCATACCTTTTGAGATGCTTTTCGGTTTTGATATTTTTTTTTTAATGGATTGACCAAGTCCATTTTTTGTTCTTATTACTTGTGAGGACAATATTTACCAACTGTGACGTCATCTGTAAATATTTATCAGCACTTGCATTTACTTCGGACCACCACCGACAGTATCAAGTAGCAATACCAAGAAGCGATTAAGTAGTTTTTGCCATTATGTAGCGCTAAGGTGCGCAGGAAATGGCCTCAAGTGACGCCAGGGGAGGTTCAGGCTGGATATTAGGAATTTCTCACCGAAAGGGTGATCAGCCATTGGAATGGGCTGCCCAGGGAGGGGGTTGAGGCACCATCCCTGGAGGTGTTCAAAAGATGGGTTGATGTGGTGCTGGGAGATATGGTTTAGTGATGGTGTTGCGTTTTGCTTGTTGTGTGGGTGTTTATTTTTGTCCAAATTAGGTTGACGGTTGGACAAGATGATCTTTAAGGCCCCTTCCAACCTAGAAGATTCTGCGATTATACTAACCAGCCTGTGTATTTCCAAAACTCTCTGTATTTTTCAATACAGGTTTGCAGTTACATGAAGTGTTTTATAGTTAGCACTTCTCCATCCCTGGAGACAGGTCCTGAGCAGTCCGATCTAAAAATCATTTCTGCTTTCAGCAGGGGTTTGGCTGGAAGTTCCTTCCATAATTCTTAAAGTAAAATCTTAAACTAACACTGAATTAAAATTAATTCCAGTCAACTTTATACTAATTTTGCTATGCTTCATAAAGCTATGATAATGACACGTCTCTGGCTTTTTTACTTACAGCTCTGATTATACAAATGCTCAATTCCATATGCATCTTTATCCACATGAGCTGTCTTGCTGAAGTCAACAGGAATGTTTAGTTTAGCACGGACATAACTGTTTGTCAATCTGCTCGTGTTTTCATTTGGTGCACACGGACAAACAAAAAGGTGATGTGTTCATATAAATATTCATCAAGACGTTCTGAAATTTTGATTGTTGAAAATTTTACTCCCACAAATACTCAACTGTACAGCATACACAAAGACGATGCTTTGCAAAAGTTTATGATTCGCAGTACTGGTGAGAAAGACAGAACAGCACAGAAGCACGTGCAGTAGCTGCAGCAGAATCACGCAAACAAACATGAAGAAACAAAGACTCCAATCATGTATAGACCTTCCTTAGCCCTATAAAAAATTATGTATTGTGAAATTACAGAGATTTGCACTAGCTCTTCAAGTAAGTTAGTAAAGCCTCATCACCCTTCAGTAATAAAGGAGTAGCAATGAAATCTTAACAGAAGAATATAACGTTTATTTTCTGTGCCATCCAATGTGGAATAGCTGCAGAATAAACACGGTTCCTCCCCTCCGACTGCTTTATCTAGGTCAAAAAACTCCTTAAAGGCAGGAAGTCGCAGGAAACAAATGTCACTACACATCAACTTTTTATCATGAAAACAAGCAAGACAGTAGATAAAACCACCACCTTCCCGATATTTCAGTATGAAGTTCCATGAAAGACATCAGCTTATTAATAAACACAAGACTGTTGTGAAAACTCCTTAAAGGCTGCAAAAGAGATGGCCTCACACGAACATCACATACTTGTAATTTTCTTTTTTATTTTTTTTTTCCCCAGTGTTTTACATAATTTTACATAAGTGAATGGGACATAAGAGGTCTTGAACGCACTGCTGAATTTACTGAAAAATATAGTATATGAGATGCACAATCATCTTATTTTGAATAGCTTAGGCATGACCATGAAAAAAAATCTTTTGCTTTGTGCATGAGAATTACACATGCTCAAAAAATAACCCAAACAAACCAACCCCAAAACAAAAGCAACAGCAGCAGAACTCCTCCACAGCAGAATTACTCTCTAAAACACATCTACCTTCATAGAGGACTCATATTTACAGGTAAATGTCATTTCCTAATTATAAGCAAACTAATCATACACATTTATTTTGAAAAGCAAGGGTGAAAGATTAACTTATTTTCTTGATTAACTTATTTAACTTACACTTCTCAATAGCAAAAATTGTCTCTTCCTGCTCAAACATAGTGCATTTCATAACCAAAGGTCAGGATAATACTTTGATTTATTCAATGCAAAGCAGAACATGAGTGATATGTAATTCTTACCTCATTATTACAGCTGAAGGTAAGAATCTCAAAACTCTTTCAACTACAGATTCTCACAACAGACAGTTTTAATGCTGACTTTGCAACTTTAAACCAAAACAAGACTAATCCTCCTTCTGTCATAGAACTGGAACCTAACAGACGATAAAGAAATCATCAATTTTTAAGATGATTTCACAGTTTATAGCATTTCACATAACTATACAAAGAATGTACTCACTAACTACAGATGTAAGAACATTTGTAAGATCAGTAAAATTATAGAATTGAGTAAGGAAGTTTCATATCCGTACCAATCATACCAATAAAAAAAGCAGGGCAAGTGCAAATTTATCCAAATATAAAACTGTTCAAGCTTTACCTCAACTACCTGACTGATGTATGACAATTTTTAACACTGTTTCAGTAGCAAAAAAAAATTCACTCATAAGGTGTGTGCAATTGACAGAGAAATATGAAAAAAATGAGATGGCAGAAACAATTGTAACACAAATTATGAATATAGAAACTTTACGCTCATCTATTTTCATTTCAAATAATATGCGTTCTACCTTCTCCCTCCCACGTCCCTTTTCAATCAGGTCTGCTCATGTGAGAACACTACTGCTACTGAGCTTGACATTTGCAAATCCTACTCTAAAGTAGCCAAAAAAACACCTATAAACACAGCCCAGTTAACCTTATTAGTCATTATGGCATGGGACACAGTGTCTGCTAAAGAAAGTAAATAGAAGTTTCTGGAGTCTGATCCATATGTCATGGCCAAGTCCAACATTTCTTAGTTTTATGCTTAATTTGTAAGTAATTTATAGCTTTAATGCAACCAGTATGGAACTCCAAAATACTCCTCTGAGCACAAATCAATCAGAAGGTCTCAAAAACACTTCAGCCAGCTGTCTTCCTTACGAGCGACTGTATCTATCAAAAGCGTTGTCAAGAAAGGGAAAAAGCAGGTGCCAATCCGGCCTGAGGTATTAATCTATACTTACAAATATCTTTCTTGAAAAAAGTGTTTCGTTTGATTTCTTAAAGTATTTAACACTTATATTCATAACGAAAATATTTAAGACAAAAACCATAAGCCAAACAAGCAAAGAACATTCTTCCTAAGCTAGCGAGGAACGCTACCTAAGGAGATGTTATGATCCATTTACCTCAACTGTTAAGCCAAACCTCAGCAGTTTCCAGTGAGAAATTTTCATTGAGCACACGTGCAGCCACAGCTCGAACTCATCCAGGATCACAACTTGGTATGTATTTTAAGTAACTGCAATAAGACGATGGAAAGAAGTGCATTGATACATTAGAGGTTCTCTACAACCTCTTGTGCTATTTCCTGCTCAGGTAATGCTGAACACAATAAACTTTCTCCAATGAATTTACTTAAGTGAATAGATATACTTGATCCTTGTTCAGGATCCACTGGCTTTCACTGGCAGGAAAACTGCTACTGAAAAGGCAGCAATAACCCCGCTTGGTAGATCCAGACCACAAGACCAATCTAAAAATATTGATTCAGGCCTCTATATACTCGGAGGAAAGGCACAAGAACAACAAACAATTTTCAGTTTGCAGCCATATAGGCTTGACTTAGGATTAGTTAGTAGATGTTAAGCACGAGTAAAACAAGATGGTTTACTGTAAGAGCTCCCATCCTTAGTAACGTAAAGAAGTCTACAAAATTAACGGCAGAATGGGAGAATTATTTACTGTCTCTTAATATAAAAGAGCCAACTTAAGTTGCATCAAATGAAATTACCAGGTGTCAAGTTCAAAAATCTCAGCAAAAAGACATAGTTTTCCTAACATGGGCTGCAATTGCACTGCAGAACTCACTGCCCAAGGATGCTGCGCATACAAGAGGTTTACAGGGATTTAAAAAAAAAAAAAAATTAAAAGGGAGAAAAAACCCCACAAACAGTAAACAGCTTTAACTTAAGAATAAATCAACTCCGACTTTGGGATCCAAAAGAAAAAACAAGGGAAACAGAACCATTTGCCTTTACCCATTTTTATGCTTCTCCGTAGGCATCTGCTACTGACTACTCTTGGACACAGGTAATGGACTAGATGTCTCTTTGCTCTGACTCAGAAATGCTGGTTTTATGTTAATAGTATCTTGTTTGTGAGTCACAAATCTACTTCCACAAAACCAAAAGTAATTCCTAAAATACAATACATGGTTTTATCAAAATGAACAAGACACTGTCTTCAAGCAGTCAAGCCTAAGATGACGGGATCTTCGTGAATTCAAACGCTAATACACAAAGCACATCCAAGAAACCCAGAAGTAATAACAAAACAAAAAAACTTATTCAGAGCTAAGATGTACCCAGGAGTCAGTCTGCTTTTTCCAGCTGTATCAGTTACATCTGTCTGGAATCCTGCCGCTCCACAAGCTGTATACAAGAGCTCTGTCAACAACTACTGCCCTGCCCAGCACAAAAGGTATTTTTCAAGCCAAGTACCTCAGAAGTCAAATATTAATGTTATTATTTACCTAGCAATATATCCAAACAATGCTTTCACTGAAGTCAGGGGAAATCTGACAAGCATCAAATGAAACCAATTAAAAAACAAGAACTTAATGAACTGGAGAGTGATAGTCCACACATCTTAAAGGTAGTTGTAAAAGACCAATTGAACTGCTTTGATTTGTGTGGATTTAAGAGGAGACTCTAAAACCTCCTTCATCCCACCCCCTGTGTCTTATGACGTTAACAGGAGAGTTATGTACTGGACATGAACAAAAAATTACTATTTCCCCCCGCCCCCATTTTATTCATCTAACAAGATGACAGCTGGTTTGTATATACACAAGTACGTATGTGAGTCTGTCAAGAACTGGAAAAACAAAAACACACTTCCCACTGCTATTACCTCCTGCTTGATAACTTAAACATTTGAATTGTGAGCAAGGCTTCCAGGGAAGCATTAAAAATAGCAACCAAAACAGTTATCTTAATGCACAGTAATTCCATGTTTCACAGCATTTATATCTGAAGAAAGAAAGATGCTTTTGTTACAGGTAAAAGTATACACTAACAATAATAATTTAATTTCCCCAGATGCTAAAAATGTGTGTTTTGCAGGAGACTACAAAGTTGTATTTCTGTTTTTCCCTTCCAAAACCAGGAAGTTCAATAACCTTATTAATGCAATCATATCTAAACACTGTGCTGAAATTAAAAAAAAAGGCCAAGGACTCTGGAACTACATACAATTAATTAGTGACAATCAAATAAGACATTTCAAGTCTGTAACAATATTTTGCTTGGAGTCATCTGTAAGTCACTATTAATTAGACAAAACAGAGATGGACCCTCCATTCTTGGTTTCCAAGATCACTTAAAAACAAACAGAAGGAACAGGCCATCCTGATTTTTTTAAACTTCACCTGCCATTACAATTTCACATGATTGTGCAGTCATAGGCACAGCATATTACTGGCAACACAGCAGGATTAAACAACAACAAAAATAGATCTAGTGATTACTTGAGCTGAAGGTTAGCAATCACCAATCTTGAACTCACACCAAAACTACTTTCTTTCCAATCATGTTTCAATGGTTAATTAATGTTTACATTATACTGAAATAACTAAGTTTGATTCTTAAATCCAGGAGATCATCTTCAGTGTGACCAGTTAAATCTACAATGAAACTCGAGAACACGGCTACAAACAATATTAGTCATCAGTAATTCACAGTAATGAGGTGCTATAAGCAGATAACGTCTGCTTTGAATTTGCCTGAAAGACTCCTGAGTTTAAGGGAAAAAAAAAAAAAAAAGGAAAAAAAAAAGCTTTACAAATAATGCAACTACAATTTCCCTATACAACCCCAGTAAGACTTTCCTTTTATAAAAAGATTTATTGTTAAAAAAAAAAAAACACCACCAACAACAATAAAGCAGCATTTGATCTTAATCATCAATCTAACTATGACCCTGTAGATTTTGCCTGCCCTTCAAGATAAAACTCATCCCTACGCCTGTTGACTGAAGAAACCCCAGTTCACCCAGTGTACACACTGCTCCATTGTTTCCAGCTAGGACTCAAGGTATGGCACCTTTTATTTACGAGACCTGACGGAAGATCACACCTACATTTTGTAACCAGGAGGTAACTACTTCAACCAGCTCACAGATCTTGAAACTGAAGGCAACTAGTGTGCAGTCTAAGAAATGGTGTAATCACTGAACACAGCCAGTTTCAAGCAAACTCTAGTTTCTCTAACACCACCCACATGCGCTCCTGAAGAAATTTTAACTGCACAGAAGTTTTCATCATTGTTCAATAAAAAAGGGGCACACAAAATCCTTCAGCATTTTCTTTCCACTTAAAAAGCGACACTGATAGAACTAAAATAAATTACAATTCAAAAATTACATGAACGGTATGAAGAAGCAGTACTTCTCTTTTCCTGAAGTTTTAAGCATTTAACAGAATGCTACTGAATAAATTACTTCAACTAATTCTAGACTGTTTGCAATCAACATATATAACGCACAATGACTTGCTTGCAATTAATGTATTATACTAAACTCTGTTTACAAGGAAAAAAAGTATTTGATCTGTATTTCTTAAATGTGTTAGATTAAAATATAGATTAACCACATGCCAAACTATTATTAATATTAAAAAGCAGAAAGCAAAAATAGAAGCTACAGTTAAAGGTCAAACAAGTCATCCAACTGTACTCATGATTATACAACTCCACACATACTGGCACGGTTAAACCCTTTCAGAATGAGCATTTCCTAGAAAGCAGAAAGGTAAGATAATTTGATCTTCACAGAGAAACCTGGTGGAGAAACTAACATTAAAATGTCAAAGTGGAAAATATATACCGTCAACGTCTTAAACACACTTTAAAAACTTGTGAGGCCATGAAGACTGTGTCGCTAATGGCATGTGTTTTATAAAGCTAGAACGCTTGTAACCTTTTGGGTATTTCTTAGTCAAGACAGCTATAATACTCCAAAACACCTTCACTTTTCCTGCATGTGACTCCTCAAAACATAGATTACTTATTTACAGTTCAACATATCCTTAATTGGAGTAGGTAGGCCTCACATACCCCTCTAGAAAATTATTTTGCAAAGACAGTTAATGTTTGGTAATGGTAAAGGAATGTATTACCATTTATAAACCCTTAATACGTTTGTCGTCACGTAAGGAAACACATTTTCAAACACTCTGGCTAGCAGAAGTATTTCACATGGATGATTCAGTTTACCCATAAAAATAAACGTTACAATTAGGCAAAGAGGCAAGAAACTACCACAAAATCAGAAGGCAAGTACACACTCAAAACCAACCCCCTACATTCTGCAAAAGCACCAAGGGTGTTACAAGATTTACTCGGCAGCGATCTTAAATTCAAAAATTCCAGATACGTGGATAACCACTTGACTGGTTTCCTTTGAAGCACGTAAACAATACTCAAGGGTGTATCCAATTCTGTTTGCTAATTACAATACCTCCAAGCACCGCTGCCGACGGATTTGCTCCCAAACTCACAACAGATACTGCTACGTGCGAGCACAGCACGGGAGGAGGGTGACCATTTGTCAACCAGCAGCCCCGGCGCTGCCGGGGTCTCACGCTTCCCACCTGTACCCCCGGCTGCCGGCGGGGCTGGAGTGGGAGGCGGACGTGCCGGCGGGGCCCGGGCCGCTGGAGAAAGGACACATCCGAGGGCAGCAGGCGGAGGTGCCCGGGAGAAGGAGGCCTCAGGCTCCGCTCGCGTGTGTCGCCAGGACGGGGTCGGTTCCCCGCCTGTCACGCACCATGTGCCAGCCAAAACGGCAACGGGGACAACCGGCGCGGACAAGCAGCGGCACCACCCCCGCCGCGGCAGCCAGTCCTCCCGGGGAGGACGGGGTA
>VXAK01009505.1:186628-208423 GCA_013399435.1 Arenaria interpres
TGTCTTTTTTGTGGTAAGGGGCCCAAAACTGGACACAGTACTTGAGGTGAGGCCTCTACATTCCTCTACATTCTTAAGTGAAAACGTGAAACCCCCATTACTTTGCAATTCGGCCTTGCGTGATGTATTACCGCTGCCAAATAAATAGCTAAGTAACCTTCACGCTTCTGTTTGGTGTTTAAAGTTGGACCAGATGATTCAAAAAACATTTTTAATGTTTTGTTACCCACTTCTAAACAATTCCAGTTCTACCACTATGAAGTCTTGAAGCATAATCATAGAAACTGAAATTTACCAGTCACAACACATACCATATTTAATGTTGATCATTAGTTGCTGCTATTAGTTAGGAACCCATTGAAGCACAATTCTACTGTAAGACTTTTCTTCAAGTTCATAGAATGGTTTGGGTTGGAAGGGACCTTGAAGACCATCCAGTTCCAACCCCCTGCCCTGGGTAGGGATACCTCCCACCAGACCAGGTTGCGCCGTCCAGCCTGGCCTTGAATTGACTTGAATTCATTTGGAAAGTTAATTTGCCATCAAGAGATGTTCAACAACTGTTTTAGGTAAATGCTGAGAAGAATCTGTTAATTGACATCAAATTGACCGCTTTTCCATTTTTGCTGTTAGAATAGGTCAGTCCCGCAACATCACCGTGGGAAGCATCTTTGTGACTTTATAATTGAGAGCTCAGATTTATATAGAGTATTTTCTATGCATACAGAGCTGTACGTATTTGAATAAAATGATGTAACCTTCCATGAAGACTAAGAAAGGCTGGCACTTCTTGAGAGGAACAACCCCATTAGAACATACCAAGTCAATTCCCCACACTAGAAGAATTTTTACTCTTCCTTAATTTTGAGCTGAATTCTTTTTCAATCTCTTTTTAGCACTCCCACATCACATACCTTATGATATGGTATCATTAACAAACTAAACCTCGCAAAAAAAAAGAAAAAAAAAAAGCAGATTAAGATGCCAAGGTCCAGTTTATCTGGAAGAGATGTTTCAGGCATCTGAAGGAGGTAACTGCAGCAGCACCACTATCGTACACGGCAGGTGCAAGTCCTACAAAAACAGTAATAGAAGTTGTAGCTTGGTTGGCAGAAAATAGCAGCCGAGTGGGAGTGGGCAGTGTAAGACAGGGTAGGCAAATGAGTAAAAGATAAAATGATTTACATGAATCAAAACCAGACAGGAATTATAGAAATGTGAATAAGCTAAATCAAACCGATAACGAAAGACAAATTAAAACCAAGGATAAACTCGTAAGCATCAGTAAGAAAAACATACTTTAAAATACTCTTTTCATGACTGAGCATTCTAATTTAGATTCATCATTTCAGGAGGAGAGAAATTAAGCTTTTATCAAAACCAGTTTGGTTTTGGTTTGCTTTTAAAATCAATGCCATTCCCTCAGCCAACAAAGCCGAAAAGAAAAGAACAGTGAAAACCAGACATATTTTCCTTTATGTCTGTCTTCTCTGAAATACTTCTTACCCTGTCCAAAAGGGTAACTACAGAACTAAGCCAAGTTCAGAGAAGAGTTTCGGAGGTGATGAGGTATGAAAACACCATTACACAAAGGTTAAGGAATTGCAATTGTTTTCAGTAGAGACAAATGTTATTGAAATAATATAAGGCGGCACAAGCACAGTGAGAACCTCATGTTCCATAAACAGATATTTCTGTCTTATTCCTATAAGATAGAAAACTGAATGAATTCAAAACACACAAAGAAAGATCCTATAAGGAATATGATGATAGCAGCACTATTTTTCATAGCCATATAAAGTATTTAGCATTATTATTTTTAGTTGCATGGCCAAAGCCTGAACAACTTAAAATAGTAATTTTTCCATCACTATCAGAATGTATTACAAGGCAAGGACCACCTCTTTTCTCCATTTATACAAAACCCAGCAAGAATTGGTTTTGCCCACAGTTGCGTTTGTAACCCTGATGCAAGATGGAGCTGCTTGTGACTCTCCTTTTCCTGACTACAGAAACAAGATGCTGAAGTACATACGCCTTGGGTCTGGCCCTAAAGACTTTATTTTCCTAATAAATCCCAAAGTATTCAGAATGGTTGTCATATTTAATGGCTTTTTCAGTGAAACTTAAGTAAGTTTACAGCTCATCTTCAAAACGTAAATCATTTAAATATTTGATAGATGGGAGAAAGTTGCACTATGAACTTGTTGGGAGGAACACTTGAAAAGTTTCTTCTTATAAACCCATTTCTCTGTGGGCAGCCAGAGAAAAGAAAACATCTACAGAAATCTGGATGTAGTAGCATTAATTTATTATTTTCTCCCAAACTGGATGATGATAATAAAACTAAAAGACTACATGAGTGATCTAAACAACAACAAAAATCACTTTAAAGTAATTTAGAAAGAAATGCAAATAAATGCTGTACTGGACTGATGATGTTTGAGTCCTGTGCAAATCACGAGGTGTTGAAGCAACCTCCAAAAGCAGGGGGAGAACTGCAAGCATTTCTGACAGGACAGACAGGAGTTTCTTCAAGATTCAGAGTCATCTTAACACGTCTGGCAATACATGAAAGATGGCACAGACTGGTTTTGAGATTACCTTTTCCTTTTTTTAAAAAAAAAGTCTAAATATCAAAAATCCCCATCAAAACACAATTTACATCTACTACAAATAGCAAAGAACGTTGAGGCAGAAAGATGTCACTTACTTCTAGATTTTCACCTGGGCCATGCACAGTAACACACTCTAAAGGTCAGTCCCTTGGGGAAGAACAGAAAAACACGTGAGGAAAAGAGTTCCCTTCTGCAGATATTCAGAATAGCTACACAGAGTCACCGAAATACCCATGTCAGGAGCAGAAAAATGAAGATGATTCTCAGGAGCTGGAAAGGCCACTACAGCAGGTGTGTTAGAGAGGAGGCAGCCAGCAAGTCTGTGATCAGAAAGCCACTGATGCTCAGAGACAGTAATTACTGACACATGTCCAACAGACAGAGGAATAAATCTCTCCACTGAGGACTCAAGTTCTTCAAAGCTCGCATCCTACTCTACCTCAATTTATTTTGCTAATTGAATTAATCTCTGGTTAGTTCGAGATGGTACTCTTCTATTTGCATTTCATTCTCAGAAAAGGAATGATGCAACAGACTATATTCAAATCAGCAAGTAAACAACCCCCCTCGCGACTAGAATCTTAAGTTTCTTACCAGTGTTCTCCAGTGACACTTATTACACAGCATTTTGCGAGGCAGCCCTGTTGCCAACTGGAACCGCCTGCTTGGATCATGACAAAACTGAGCAGAAGAAGAACGTGAAACAATTTACTCGTAATTTTTACAGTTGCTTCAGTAAGCAACGTACTTATTACTAAATAACTGAGTAAGATGCAAAGATGTGTCAAAGAAAAATGATCGCATTGCTCAGAAAAAAGAAAAAACAATAGAAAAAAAAAGTTCTCAGCTGAAGGCATGGAAAGCCAGCATGAACTAGCATTTATATACACATAATATATATATATGCACATTAAAAAAATAAAATTAAGCTTTTCTGAGGATTAACTGTAGCACTAGAGAAAAAAACTAAACTGTAACATGCATCAGCTACACAGCACAGCACATACCGTAGCGTGAGCTATGGGACTTTCTGGTCTTATCATAAGCTGTTTATGCAACCTGAAACTTGCTGAGTTCCAAAAGCTTTGCAGTTTACTACTGAAAATAGAAGATGCTAATATAGCAACCATAAAACATAAATATGGGGAAAAAGAAAATAAAATCTAGCCATTTTCTAACAGGATTCCAAGATATAAACAAAACTAAAAGCTACGAGTAGAAGTTGAAATATTAGTAGGCTGCAGCTGCTACTTGTAAAGTATACCTATTTCCCTTTTTCCCAAGGGCACAAACTTAAAACTGAAATCAGTCAACTTTCACATACCACCATTAACATTTCTAATTCAAAATATTTTTGCAAAACACTTCTCCCCGTAAGAATAGTAATTTTAGAAGATGTCTATAAATAGAGCTGCTAGACAAACCCTGCACTGCAGACTGCTTTCACTTCCTTGTGGTCGGTCAGTGCTGGCGGATGACTTGAAAAGTTCAATTAATACAAAGTATGCAACTCAATGGTTTAATTAGTGTGTTGGCAGGCTCCATGGAGTCAACTCAGTTTTTAACTTTCTACTAATCAGTTTCAAATGTGATTTGTATTTTCCACCATCACATCCCTAACGGCACTTTATTTCAAAATGCCTCTATTTTGCTTAATAAAGTTGTTGGCTTGGTGTTTCTTTTCTCCTCAGAAAACACTTAGTAAGAAGCTATTTGCAGGAATCCAGTTGCTTACCGATGTAAGCACATCTTTGTTTGTAAGAAAAGACTGAAAGGCCGTTATTTCCAATAGAAGAGTTACAGTAATTCCCGAGGCAGGGTTTTAGTGCACAAGAGGGGAAGAAAAACCTGTACCACGAGACGGATGCATACAGTGTACTATTCATCACCCAGAAACTGTAACCAAATAAAACAAGATTAGAATGGAGGTATGCAGGAGAGGAGAAAGAATCACCGGACATCAAAAACAGGAACACATTTGCAGCTAATGATTTTTTTTTTTCCCTCCCTTCAATTCCCAATACAGAACTTGGAACAGAAAACTTACCCTCTTGGAAAAGTCACTACACCATTAAATGCATCAGCACCACGTTGCTTTAGGGAATCTACTTTTGCCATTTTACACGACTAAAAAAAAATAAATCTGATATCAAGAAGTAATCAAAATTTGAATTAAGTTAATTTGCAACATCTACTAAGTATCCTCACAAACTTTTTTTCCCCTCCTCATGCCAGTTTGTTTTGGAGTTTGTTATTTTTTTAAGAGATGAAGCAAAGTGGGCAAATGAGGAAAAAAGAGTTGTTAAAAACAGCATTCTGGAAGCTCATAATTTTAAGTTAAACCCTTAATGTCCTATTTCTAATGCTCACTAGGTTTTTATTACTTAAAATAGGTATTGTTTGCCTAAAATCCCAGAATAATTTCACATAATAGTTAAGTAACTGCATCAGCGTTTTCCTCAATGCTTTTATGAATGACTACAAGGTTAAAAGGTATTTCATGTCACAGATAAATATTTAGCCAACTCACAATGGTAGTGTCATTTCCTGTGCTTGCCACCAGTTCCCGTCCCTACAGCACCTCCCGTTGTGCCAGCAGATGTTTGTATGACTAAGCGACAAACCAGATTAAGGAAATGACAGGAATGAAGAAAAACGACAAGACCATTTTGAGGGCGAGTTTTCGTAGCCGGATGAGTTCCCATCCCCAGTTCAGCACTGGGACTCACAGGGTGCTGTGCTCCCAGGGGGAGAGGCCGTGGTGAGAGCAGAATAAACCCCCTGAAGAGAAGGGGAGCGGAGAAGCTGCCCGAGCCCTGGCCTCCCCTTGCGGACACCTCACAGACTCCCCGGTGTTCCCCGTACCTTGAATAGACAGGCAATAAGCACACAAGCTCGGGATGAAAAGCTGACAGGAACACTATGCACAGTCACTAGAGCATTTCTAGACTTTGATTAGGGGTTGTTTTCTGGCTACGGCTTTTGGAAACTATCTTAAAAAATGAAAAAATACCTTATTCCTGCATGTGCATTTGCACCAAACTCATTCATCTTGAAATAAAGTTATGCAAATCTTTATCTTATGACCAGACTTAAAAATATATGCTGATTTAGGACTGCAACAGCTACAGGAATTACAAGCACAGTTACATTTTCTACACGTACATAAGAACCACCTGCTGCTACCTCCACAGCTGTCTTCATGCACATCAGAGTTCACAACCAAAGTGCAATCTGCTAGGGCATTTGCACTCAGATCTGGTCCACACTCACAGTTGTGAGACCACACTAACATACTGAATCAGGGTATTTAAAGACAAGAAACATTTTCACCTTTGAGAACCAACTACTGCAACCTGTACTTTCAGCTGTCTTTGGAAAAGGAAAGGTTAGACAAATCATAGGGATGTGTTAAATATGTTGCACTCTATTATCTGCAGGTAGTTTTACTTAATTTGGGATTAAAAACAGCACAAAAATCAAGCTTAACTTTTTAAGTAGCATTTTATCTCCATATGAGATACCCTGATTTTTCCATATCTTTACCTACAGCATATTCAGAGCACATTCACCAAAGTTTTTCACTAATATAAACACAAGCTGATTACAGACACCAAACATAATAATAGTCATATAAGAAAGAATACTTAACACATTATCTGTGGTCATCTCACTTCAGATCATGTCCTCTCTTAAGCCACAGAGAGTTATTAAGGCCCTTGTGATACATCTTAGAACGTTCTCCACATGCACATTTAGCACAGTCAAAGCTATTAAAATCAGTATTTGGCTGTAGTTGTATAATACAGGTGCTCACATAAATATCTTTTAAGCACCTCCATAGTGTTAAAAACAATGAATCAGAACTTTACTACAATAGCAGTAAAAAAAAACCCAGAAAACAGTAATGCAAGATGAATGTTACATTCTGGATTCTATGTTCTATTAAACAACATTTCAAAATCCTATAAAATACTTTGAGATTACCAAAACTCAGCTCGCCGTGGGCCAGAGTAACCTGATCCAAACCTGCCATCAGCCCAGCTTTGAGCAGGATGGGTGAGAGGACCTTCAGAGGTCCCTTCCAACCCATGTTACTTTATTGTTTTATAAAATAAAAGGCGGGGTGGGTGGGTGGTGTTTGTAGACATACACACACTCAAACGCATTTGCCCTCTTTTTTTCCAAATACCCCAGGTCTATAGATAAAACTACACTGAATACTTCACGTAAAGCAAGATTACAAACATCACAGAGACAGACTGATTTTGATACCTTAAATATACATCAGTTTTACATTTATACACGAGAAGTACAGAAGAAAGTATTGCTTCATGACCTAAGTCAGGTGGCAAAGACAAAAGACTTCTCACAAGCTGCATCTGATTTCAGAAGTGTCCAATTTATCTGTTGAATTCTCAGCTTCATGAAAACACAACCCTCACTACCCAGAGCTGTGACTCGTGAAGTGGTGAGGAAACTCTCTGGAATTATAAAGGGATGAAGTGTTAATTGCTTCTGCTGAGACATCGAAAGAGAGAGGAAGCAGGTTTGTCCTGAGACAGGTAACCACTCAAACCACAGAGACATTCAGCTTCCCCATTCCTTTCTAACCCACCTTTCATTTACACATCTCAAACTGAAACTCCACTACTCCTACCTTCCGAATTCCTCCTTTGATGCCTTTTCCCTTCTGCCATCCCCTGCTTAGTATTTGCAGCAGTGACTCATGAGAACATGCTTAGCACGACACAGAGCTGAAACTCCTTCGGGGTGCCTTGAGTTAGAAGCCCAAAAGACATGTCACTAACAACAGACACAGGATACGAACGTTTCTTGAATGGGTAATGACAAGTATCACCACGCTAACGGTAGTATTTCATACTATTACATCTTTCTTACAGGCAAGCAATCATGCCTTATAAAAGTTACACTTGGAATTTACTCCTGTTTTACCACAAAATAAAAAAGAGGAAAGAGAAACCACTGGAACAAGATGATCCAGCAAGCCTGAAGAATTCAGAATAAAACCAGATTCCTGCATCCCTGTTATATTCTTAAATAACGTGTCTCGGTACAGCATTCTGCTGCCTCCTGACCAACCCTTACAGACAGGCATTCTCCACAAGGAAAGAGCTGAACAATTAAACAGCCATTCTACACGACAAGAAAAAAGGGCCTTCAATCACTATTATTTTCTAGAGTAACCTTCTGCAGTCTGTCTCACCTCAGTTCCAACATCCCCCAAGTGGTGTCTGCAACCATCTACAAAATTATTTCACAAAGAGAGCTGCAAGAGATGTTTTAAATCATTTTTTTCTCATGTTTTGTAAATTTTTTACTAGAAAAGTAAATCACCATATAGAACAGATCACCTTTCCCCAAACAAAACATATGAAGTTTTCATGTAACTCTAACTTAACTAAGCTTAGAGCACAATCGTAACTATTGTGATTTTAGAAAATTACTTCTTGTAAAGGCAAAATAACGGAATACAAAGCTAGTGGTATGAAAACCGCTGCATTGGAACGTAAGTTCTTTAGTTAATGGTTTAAAATTTAAGTTCCAACACAGAACCTGTCCTTATTCGTCCCGAAGTTTTCACAAGTTCTAGAGACACCAAGCAGGACAGCAAAGCCATGTTACAAACACGTAATGCAAAAAAACCCCAGTGTTTTCACTGTTTGCCTTTCACTATAAACCCATATAGAAAATGTTCTCATTTTCACCTTACTCATGTCAGAACCCATCCTCAGCATTGCCAAGAAGCCAACTAGCTATTTTGTTTGGAGCAATTCTTCTATGTGTATATTCCTAATGTATCATTGGAACAACAACGCAAACAATTTTTATAGATTGAGTTCTGACATTTGAACATATTCAGCAATTCCCATAGAGCCACGGACGCACAAACACTTACTCGGCTGTTTTGACAAAAGCAGAGCCCTTACTCTTGTCATGTTCTTGGCAGAAGCAAGAACCTTGTTTCAGAATCATTACTATTCACTATTCTGCAAAATTTACTGGAAAATACAGATGATAATATTCTGCTCTATGTAAGTCAGATATTCAAAAGCATATGTTGAGATAACTACCCAAAAATATATCATCCAGGCACATTATAACGTTACAAAGGGAAATTTTTTAAAAGTCTGCTTTTCTCTTGCAAAGTCTAATGGGAGGTTTTGGGGGAAACACATTCATATGGCCTGAATCATACTATATTCGAGTACTATGCACCAGAATAATCATTCTAGCGGTAATTTCATGTAGTGAGCAGACCTCAAAGTATCACACATTTGCTGTATTAGTTTACTTCCACAAGAATAAGTCATTAAATAATATAAATATGTTTCGTGTGCATTTAAAAAGGCACAAGCACTAGGCTGAACAGGCTGACAGGAGGGTGTTCGAATGCCACAGAAGGGCAGAGCTCCTTACTGAAACAAGCTGCTGCAGTTGCAGATTCTTCAGCTGATCTCGTAGACTTTGGAGGAAAACGTAACCAATTACAACGAAGGCAGAGTCCTCTTCCCTTTTCAGTGTGATTGCACCGAGAACAGAAAATCTGAGCACTGAAAGACTCTCCACTGAGAACTACTGTCACTAGTCATACGTTTTCTGCGAGCCAGACTGAGTCACGTCCATGAATGACTGCTTGGTAGCCAGAGAAAAATTTGAAGGCTACGGAGCAAAGACAGCAGAGAGACAGACATAGGAAGTGGCATTTTCCGTTTGAGAAAGCTTCAAACAAATGATCTTCCATTTAAAAGACAGAAAAAAAAAGCTACCTGTGCAACATTTGGCAAAAGAGACATTGTTAATAAGGTAACATTGAATTTTTATACTTCAAAAGCAACAAAAGAATATTTAGAAGCAGCAGGTAGCAGGTGAAGTAGCTCATTAAAAAAACTGAATGTTGAGTGTAATGACCTAATTAGGGGAATTCCTCTACAGAGAGAGGCTGTTCTAAGGTAAGTTGATGGGAAAACCCAGCTGGCTTGAATACTGTAAGATCAAGACCTAAACGCTTGTAAAAGTGTGCGGTTAAAGAAAAAAACAAAATAAAAAAAAAAGAATCAGAAGACTGGGAGTTTCTGTCCTTCTGACAAACATATATCGAATACAATCATACTCATCTCACAGTTTCTCAGTTAAAAACTTTCCGGGATTACTCATACTTAGCAACTACAAAACAAATTCAGAACTGGCAACGCTATTCTGTTGAACTTCAGTTACTGAAAGTACTCCACACATTTCATCTTTGTTAAGAAAATAATAAAGAGGCATCATTAATCAGCTTAAGCACTATGAAAAGCCAAAGCAAGAGATCAAGTTATTTAGTAGCAAAATACATTAAACAACATAGTATCTGATCTTGATTACCCATTTTTTAGAAGGCACTAACACAACACACTAGAGAGTCCAGTGTTTTTACCCATCATTTTTAAGTGCATCAATAACCTGCAAGAACACCTTCCAGTGTGTGGGACATGTTAAGCTTGTTGCCCAAGAAAAAGCATTCCCAGAAAGGCATTCAGGATGGAAGCCTCGATGTGTGACACAGCTCGATGCTGTGACTGCTACTGGAATGTTGTTTTTATTTTAGCCCTTTGTGTTTTAAGTAAAATGTGAGGAACTTTTTCATTACCATAACCTCCAGAAAGTTAAGAAATCCTGAACAGGCTCCAGCAATACCTATTAGCATTTTGGCTGCTTCTTTCTTGTTGCCCTTCCAAGAACTCTGTACAGACTCTCACCGTGAAATAATCCACTCCACGCACTTTATTAATGTTAACATAACACAGTAAAACTTTAGGTAATTAAGTTTAATGTGCTGTTCAACAAGTAACATGGGATTTCATACTACAACTTACAGTAATTCTTTTTAGTTCACAATACCCTCACAGCAAAATCAAAATGGAACAAAAACTGCCCCAGTATTGTTTTGCAAGGGCTTGATTTTCTTCTTGCTGGTCACCCTGAAAAGTAACACAATGACAACAGTTACCACGTGACAATCAAATATCTCAATATGAACTAGGCTTGCATTGTTTCACACAGCATGGCTAGGCAAGAACATTCCCCTAATATAACCTTCTAACTCTGAAATAATGGAAAATATTACAATAATTCCATTTGTGCTTTTGTATGTGTAATACACATCATCAGACCAACATCTTACGTTTTTATGATGTATATACATAAGTTTCAGTACAATGAAATACAGATCAACATTTAGCATTACAATAAAGTAAATTATTTAATTAACTGCCTGAGACTAACCACTTAATCTTCATTTTCTGTAAGGAAAAGCAGCGTTAAACATTAACTTTCAAGTTACATTAGCCAAGTAACCACAGATTGCAGTTTGTTGGGGGGTGGGGAGGTGGTGGTATGTGTATGTGGGTTTTTTAATTAAAAACAAACTGTGAAGGCTAAAGATCAAAACCAATACATGCAGAGTCTTTTAGTTCAATTAAGAATTGTTATTTTATACTTCAGCCAGACTTAGTCTGAATGCAAACTATTCAAAACGAAGCATCAAAAAATTAATTTGTTGGTAGAGCACAGGAAGCCGTCCTACAGCAGTCCCCCCCCCGCCCTTTTCTTTTAAAAGTAATTTAAGTTTTACTTTCCTGCTTCCTAAGAAACTCCTCAGCTGTTCACACTAGGGTTGTGGTAAGTCTTAAGCATTAACAGTTTGCCGGATGTTTCCTCAAGACTCTTTATTTTCTCTCCAAGTTAGAGAATTACACTTCACAACTGCCTTGTCTGGACAGTAATCGCACAACTTTTCAGACAACAGACTAATTAAGATAAAGAGGAGTTCTGCGATACAGACTCTTGCAAGATCCCATGATTGTAAGAAACGTTATGTAGCAAAAGTTGTTACAAAAGAAGTTGCTACTACCATTTTAGGAGAGAGAGAAGCTGAAGCTGCCTTCAAAGTAGGGACTTCCCAACTAATCCTTTACTACTGACAGACACCAGCTCAGCCAACAGGTTTCAGTCCTCCTCACCAAACCGCTGTGGCACCTTCCAGTATTTATTTTGCATTTGTATTCTGTTTCATTTCTTAATGAATCAAGACAAAAAAGATACATTCCATAGTCGAATCCCAGGAAAATCACTACTACCACTGGAATCTGTCTCATTAATAAAGGTCCAGGTAAAGGAGTTTTTGAATCTCCATCACTCAAACATTGCTGAAGTAGAAGAATGCCAAATCCCCCACAGCTTCCTCAAAAAACCCTATTCGACTACTTTGAGTCATCATTCTTCAATTTTAATGTCAGAGAAAATAACAAACATTAAAGAAAAAACAATAAATTGTTTATTATCTGCTTTGGCAGTTTTGCACTTAGTACATGTAAACCAGAAAAAATAATTTGGATCTAGGTTGGTTAGGATTCGAAACGTTAAAGTTGGAAGTTAGTAACAGCAAAAGCATGAGAGAAGAACTGAATGTATTCAGGAACCGAACTGGACACGGTTCAGTAACACTGCCCTTTGGTTTTGCCCTGCTAATAATACTTTAAATCAGGTTTACGTATATTCTTCTCTTCCTGTGTTATTTCAACATTCCAACTTTTCACAAAAGCCAGAACTCAAACCCCCATACCGTTTCACCTGCCAAGAATCTTGAAATCCCTGCTACTTGAGTCTCTCACTGTTTCTCCATCAACTTCATTCTCTACAGCAGCCCTGCCTGAAAGCAAACACCATCAGGCAATGCTCCATCAACACAGAACCCAAACATTAAAGCCACTGCTGAAGCAGGGGAGTTTAAGTGGTCTTGCTCCATTATCTTTGATATTTCCACTTCCTCAACAGTTAGCTTTTAGCCAACCTAAAACCAGACTAGATAGCAAAAGGCCTAGAGTACAACAGCTGCTTTATGACTATTAATTTAGAATTTGTTAATAAAGCCTTTTCAGCAAGACCTTGTTCTTTTCCTGGCCCTTATATAGCAGCGTAGAACGGAAGATGTACTCTGTAAGGCCCAAAACAGTAACAGCAACAGGAAAATACGACACCCAAATGCCTGGAAAGCAGGAAATACCTGCCTTCATCTCCACCCTTCAATAGGAAGTGCAGTACCACACCTTTAAAAACAAGAAGAAAAAATAAAAGTATACATTGACATAACCACTGTCCATTTCCGAGGAAAGCCCACTATTTTTAACAACAACTAGGAATTTTGCCCACCCATCTAAAAACACGGACTAATTTGAGTTTAGTCTCACTTTGAAGACTCAAGGTCAGCTACCAACGCCATGTTGGGCGAATCACTTGAGCGCTGTATGGACGCTCGACAGCCAGTAAGAACCCCTCAATAACACCATCACTCTACCTCGCTGTAGTACTGTGCGTGAAACACACCCCAAAGCATCACCACTGAGGTGGGGTTCAGACACCAAAACACTAAATGACTTTCCTCCTAGAGAGGCCATACTCCTGGTAGGAAAATATCTCCTAGAATTATACAGCGTCTTCTCAGAGATCTGTCCCATAAAAGTCTTGTTATTTTTTAATCTCTTTATTCTTAGGTAACTGTCATTTCTTAGCTTTATACAATTACCACTGCATACATGCCTGATCATTTGTCCAGCCTCTTCATATAGATATCATCAGACTGTAACAAAGCATCATATACTTTACCTTTTAGGGAAGAAGATTTTTCTCATACCGTGCAACTTTTCACAATACTTCTCACATCTCAGAAGGCTAAAATAAGTAATCAATTTAAGAACAAACCCTTTGTCTCACCTGTATCGAATCAGTCCCAGGAGTTCGATTATTGCTGCACTCCAAACTAAAATTATATTGCCAGAGGAAAATGCTATTTTGAAGAGTGTACTTGAATTTCCCAGCTCCATCAGCACTCGTATTTATTTTCTCCTGACCTAGCTCCCAAGAATTCTTCTGTGCCACAGAATTGCTTTCAGAACCCCAACTCGTTCACCTACTAAAATCAAAATTAAGAAGAGTTAGGAAAGTCACAAGCAAACACAGTGGAAAACGAGATTCAGACAAAGATGCTACGTGCGTCACATACTTCACCATGTTAGCGAGGGGTTTGCACACACCATGCAGTGCCAGCGCAGTGTCCTCGCTCCTCAGTGGCCCCCTGCACACAGGAAAAGATATATTTTTTTTTTAAAAAGGTCAGATAACCAAGACAGGGACAAAATTACAATTACTCAGTAACACTGGTGTGGATAATTGAAACCTAAATAAAGAGTAATGGACAATCATACCTATTTGAGGCTCCTCTGATCTCAAGTGGGAATGCCTCAGTTACTGATGACACTGCAGTAAAAGAAATCAGCAGTCGACTGATGGTGTGGTTGCCTCGTTGAGCGCGGCACTATTTTTAGATAGGTTAACACGTCACTTTGTATGTAATATCACTCAGTCAACAACGCAACATTTTTCTTTTGAGAAAGGTTATAGCACGCGCAATTGCACTTGGCTGGAGACTGTACTGCCATAAAAACCTAACTGCTCACTAAAGTGACTCGGGTGCATGTAAAGTACTGGCTATTTTCTTGTTCCACTCGTGAATCTTGTTCACAATTAAGGCAGGCACAAGCAGATTTGCTGTGGAGTCTTACAACTTTTCCAAAATCTCTCTCAGATTCTTGCCAGTGTGTACCAAGATGTTTTTAGGTAACGAATCAGAGCATGAATGACATGAGTTTCTAATAAACAAAATTAAAAGTGATAATAAAAATCAATGCAAAATATTTTCAAATGCAAAACATGCAAAAAAAACCCCAGAGCATCACTAACGTGTCATCTGTCTCCGTTGACAAGCAGCCGCGCGGCATCTCCCTCTCTTCTTTCACAGTTACAATTCTCACATCTCCAAGGTCAGAACAAGCAGATTCTTTCGACAACCGGTCATCATTGTCATATCTGCAAATACAACCCAAACTGTGCATCAAAACATTTCTTCTGCAAAAAAAAAGTTTTGTTTCTGTTTCATCTAGAGTAATGTTATGTGCTCAACGATACAAACAACAAAACAAATACGTAAGCTGTTCTACAAAGGCTATCAAAAAACCTTCCATTTTAATAAAATTATTATTAAATAGCTATATGTTTTCCCCTTATATAAATTCTGCCCCACTTTTTCTAAATGTCAGCTACAGCCTTTTAAGTACTATCAAGAAAAACATTTCATCCACCCTTCAGATACGACGAGAGCCTACTACTAACGTTCCATCGGCTGCTATTAAGGAAGTGCCGCCTGACAGCCCTCGCTCTCCGTTCACAGTAATTCTTCTCGCACCCTCGGGGAAGGAGCAGATCGGAGCTTTTGGCAATGGGTCATAGCTCTCGTACCTAGAAAGAAAATACACGGTGGGTATCAACACCAAGAATTATTTACTTGGCACTGGTAAACAGGAGTATTGGGACAGTTTACTCACAAGTCCAGTAAAAACCCTGCCACTTCTGCATCATTTCTGAAATCCAACTTTTCTTTAAGCGTCAACCAGCGGTCAATATGACTTCCCACATAAATCCTGGTTTTCCCCCTTCTCCTATCGAGGCTTTGCTTTCTCTTTTTCTTTTCCAGAAAAGACAAGACGGGGGGCCTTCCGCATCTCTTTGCCGGTACCGACATCGTCACCCTGGGAGTACGGGGAAGGCTCTTTAGTGAGAGGCGGGTCGGAGCAACAGGTTGTACCCCAGCGCTCGGGATCGCCACGGCCGTAACTGACGGCGAACACCACGGGGAGAACAACCTGAGGCTACGAAGGAGAGCGGGGCACGGCCTCTGCCCGACCCCCNCGGCACGTGACCGGCGCGCGCTGATGACGCGGTGATGCCGCCTTCCCTGTTGCGTCATGCGTGACGTGACGTCAGCAAGGCGAGCTCTGTAAAGCTCGAAGGAAAAGCGGTTCAAAGCCTTTTTTTTTTTTCTTTTTGGCAACGTTAAAACAGGCAATTCCCTGGAAGGGGAAGGGAGGGAGGGAGGGAGGGAAACACCCGCCGTCGGCGGGGCACGGGCGCTGCCGGGGCAGCGGTAACACCGTGGGTTTTAATACTCAGTTAACAACAAACTCCACGAAACGGGTTAGGAACAGTAAAACCACACGGTTTTTCCAACCGACAACTCCCAGCACGAATTGCACCATTATTATTTTACCTTCTGCAAGGCCACGTTGGGAGACAAACCAGAGCCGTCCACCGAAGAGCAGAAAAGGGGGGAAATCTGGCTTTCCCGGTGGGAGGGAAATACTAAATCAGGGACACAAGGAAAAAGAAAATCCAACATCAATTTGGAATCTGTGTATTAGAACAACAGCAATGTTGCACGCAGTGTGCATTCTACCGGGTTCTTAGCACTTCCACTTACAGATACTGCATTTTAAAATGACTAAAAAGACAGGCCGGGGTAGCCATCAATGGTCACGCATCATTTATCTACACAACGAGAGGGACGATCGGGAGGGTGAGGGGTCTGGAGCACAAGTCTCATGAGGGGCAGCTGAGGGAGCTGGGGGTGTTCAGCCTGGAGAAAAGGAGGCTGAGGGGAGACCTTCTTGGTCTCTCCAACTCCCTGAAAGGAGGGTGTAGCCGGGGGGGGTCGGTCTCTTCTCCCAAGTCACAGGCAATGGGACAAGAGGAAACGGCCTCAAGTTGCACCAGTGGAGGTTTAGGATGGATATTAGGAAAAATTTTTACACTGAAAGGGCTATTAAGCCTTGGAACAGGCTGCCCAGGGAAGGGGTTGAGGCACCATCCCTGGTGGTGTTTAATAGATGAGTTGACATAGCGCTTAGTGACATGGTTTAGTGATGGTTTTTACCAGAGCTGGGTTGATAGGTGGACTCGATGATCTCAAAGGTCCCTTCCAACCCAGACAATTCTATGATTCTCTACCTGCCAATTTATTTTTTATTATTTCTACTGTCACTTTTGGTAGACTCACAATAACGAGTCAAACAAGTGAGCTCAAGAACTAGTAGATGGCTGGAGAAACATTTTGCATTTGCTGAAGCAGCTAAATCACCAAAACAAGATCTTTTGGTTGGTTTTTGTCCAACATTTACAAAGCTTGAAAATAAAGAACTAAAGAAAAAAAAACACTGTGTCCCGAAATATATCTCACTTTTATCATTTACAACAATACATCAGATTTTCATTATGTTTTAGTGTGAGTTAATAGAGAAGTTGCAAAAGAATTATTGTATCATAATAATAGGCTCTCTCAAAATAGCACAAATTTTCAGCGATACACGTATATAAAGATAATTCCATGTATTTTACCATTTTCGTTTAAATATAATTCCTCCTCTGTCACTATTATGTCTGTAAAATACATACATGGTCATACTGTTTCCAAGTAAATATGGCTATTAAAGAGGCTTTTCATACTTATTTCTTCTGACTGCCTTCGCAAATATACTTACTGTCTGTAGAAGGAGATTCACATTCCAAAGAACGGAACTGTGTTGACCAGTAAAAGCTGTGCGGATAAATTCTTGTTTATCTTGAAATCACAAAGCTGCTGGAAGAAGCAAGAGGGTACTGACAACATTTACTTCTACCAAGTCATTTTGAAACAAAAGCAAGTAATGCAGTGACTCACCTTTTTATGCTAAGTTGGTAAATTAAGCAAGCTGCTGCTGTTATGCTTGTAAAGTTACAGACATCATTTAATAATAAAGGTGCATGACTGTGTTCTCGATAATAAATAAATAGATAAGAAAAAAAAATCAAAGCTTTTAAGTTAATGTATCTTGCTATATTTGTGGGGTTTTTTCTGTACCTCTCATTAAGGAGGTCTGCCAGCCAATATTAATTCCTCCTGCTTCATCTGACTATGGCTGTGTGAGAGACACAGCAAGGGAATGATTTTAATCCCACCAATATTTACATTAATGCTGATTTTACCACTTGGATGTCCGTGTCAGTGAGGTTTTTATTTTGTGCCTGAACTGTTCCACCCAAGTCCTTTAATGAACGTGCATTCCTATTACAATGAAGTGTATGTTATAAAGCAGCAGCTGCCACTTAGGAATGAAGTTTCAAAGCCAATACCCCAGGCTCAGCAAAGGTTAAGGTTCATTTTCCTCCACAGCAATGCAAAGAAATGTATCTGAGGGCACCAGGTGCAGTGCGCTGCCTCCTCTGAACCCCAACTGCAGCCACGCAGCAAAGAATTCCAGAGGTTTATATAGTTCATAGCAGTCTCTCCGCTACATTACTTGAACTCCCTCTCTCCTCTTACCACCAACTTCTCAGTGAAACTCCTGGCTATCACCTTTCTGCTGATAAATATTTCACCAGGCTTCATTCAGTTCCAGAACAAACTTCTTCTCTTTGAGCACTTGCATATTTAGCTTCCAAATGGAATAGCAATATATAGCAATAACGTACCTTCCAAATTTATGAAGCCCACTGGCTCCTCAAGCATGTAATTTTCAATATAAAATGTCCTATGCTGCTACAAGAGCCATCAGTAAACCCAGCAATATGTTTAAATATCCCATTTATTTTATGCTTTACGTATATTCGTCAGATGGGATTGAGAAACTATTCCCTGGAAATGCTAATGCAAACTTCTTTATACAGTAAGTAATTCATATAGAAGAAAAACCATGCGGAGACTAAGTTTATCTAGGCAAGTATCCCTTTTCCAGAATGCATGGGGATGCTTGATCCTTTATCTGGTGTATATATGTATGTATTTCATACAGAAAACATGAAGTAAAAATAAAGTTGAAAGGAATAGTAAAACAAGTGATAAATAACGGCTTAAGGTTATGGTGACAACGTTTAATCTAAGAGTGTGCTGAGATAATTAAACTTAGGGGGAGTCTCAAGGAAGGATGGAAAAAGGTTGGAAGTTACAGACATGCATCACACAGATCATTGAGAAGTATCACACGCTTTTCACACTAATTAGCAAAGTCAGCTGAGTCCCCCAAACTTGTGCACTGAAGTTCAGCTGTCTCATTGTAATCTCATCATAGTGTGAAAGCCACACCTTCTAGCTAGAAAAAGCCCCCTACCCAAATAAGCTCCTCACTCTCTAAACACGTGTAGTGAATTTAAAAGGAGTGGTACTTTTAATTTAAGGAAATGAAGAAGCCAATGGTGAGCTAGGGGGCGTGAATATTAGATACAGCTGATGCATTTAACTGTGTAAGTACCCACCATGACGGGAGTGCTAGCTTTGTGGAGTTACCACCTAGCAGAAAAACATCATCTCTAACAATAATTTGCTTCATTTTTCCTTTCTCCGCTTCACCATCTGCTTCTGTTCCGCTTTTTCTTCCAAAAAGTGTCCTTCTACCTCATTTCGTTTCACTCGCTCTATCACAGAATTCAGATTGATTAGAAACAAAATTCCCAATGCCAAAACCAAAAAAGCACTACCTGTTTGTAAAAGACCTAGTAAAAATATCTCTCATTTTTCTTACAATGATTTTCCATCTTTAAGATAAGTAGCCCGTAGATTCATATGCTTTGCTACATGTATACTTTAAACAAGGGAAGCTGAGGTTTTTGGCCATCAATACCTTTGAATTGTAGCTCTGGCTTCAGCGCTGCCATTTTTTGCCAAATCTTCCCCTGTTCTTTAGGTAGCCAGTGCTGAATCCCACAAGAGCAAGATACTGTAGAGTGGAGAAAGAAGGTGAATTACAGAACATACAAGGATTTCAGCTAGAGAAAGAACTAGTCCTCCCATCGTGGAAGTCACCACAGCAATAGTCATATGGATTGCTGTTTCTCTAGGAAAGGAGCTCCTTAGGAGCCAGCAACACCCGCGGCACAGGTTCTTGCAGGTCCCCATCCTCCCTGGGGGGCTGTGGCTAGTGAACATCATTGACCTGGCAACATGGAAGTCTCTGGGGCAGTTCTGGTCTCTGGGACCAGGAACTGGAAAAGCCCCAGCTGAGGGGGCAGCCTGGGCCTGAGGAACCCTTTCTGTCAGGACAACCATCGCCCGTTCATCTCTGCGGGCAGCTAAAGCACAAGTTCACCTTCCCTCCCCCCCCGCTCCCGTTTTTACAACAGTTCTAACTAAACACAGAAGTACTATTTACTGCACTAATACAACACTTCCACGTCTTAAGGCCGACACAATGCTAGTTTGATGGAGCAAAATCCCACTTCTGTCAATGCATTACTTGGTTAACTCCACCGAAATACTACTTCTGGTGAAAAATTTAAGACAGCAAGAAGGTTTGCTTTGCTTAAGAAGGCCTGCCTGAAAATGAAAACATTTGGGGGGTGAAAATCCTCAGAGAGACACACAGCGGAGCCCGAGGAGGCTGCAGCTCTGCTGGCGGAGCCCCCCAAACCTCTCGGGGTCGCAGCCTCGCACCGACATCCGCTCCCCGCAGCTCCCACCGACACCCCGGCGGGGCGGTGACGAGAGGAGAGCCGAGCCGCGGGGCTGTGAGGAAAGTCCCGGAGAGGGCCCGTGCCCGCCTCAGCACCCACCTCTGGGCCGGCGCTTCCCGCCCTCACGGGGAAGGGCCGCCCCCGCCACGTGAGGCGGGAGCAGGCGCAGCGCTGATGACGTCACAGAACCGCTCCCCCGCCCACCCGCGCCTGAGGCGGGGAGGGTCGCGCGCCTGACAGGGCTAAGGCGGCGGCGGGGAGTGAGGGAGGCAGCTGGTTTCGGGACGGGCTCTGCTCTGCCGGGGCTCCCTCAGAGCCCGAGATTCCGGTGTCCGACCCCCAAAAGGATCCCCCCAGCAGGGCTCCTCGCTCCGGGGGGAACGGGGTCGGAGGGGGCGCAGCAGAGACGCCACAACGGGCAGGGCAGAGAGGAGCGACATGGGTTTTGCAGGTGCTCTGTAAGAAATATAACCCATCTGCCGAGAGCATTCAACAGTAGGGGTGTATGTTCCTACTCCGCGCCCGAATTCACTCAGTGGGCCAGATGGCGTTGGAACTAGGTGATCTTTAAAGTCCCTTCCGACCTAAACCATCCTATGGGAAGAGGCCTTTGATTATTTACAAGGAGTATGAGAGGTAAAATGGAGCACGCGTGCAGAGATGAGATGGAGAGTGACACAGTTTTCCTCAGCGACAGCATGAGCCCAGTCAGCTGAATCCAGCAGCAGCCTGTAATGGCGGGAGAAGTGGGGAATAGAGAGGAGGCTCTTGACCAGAACGCGTGACATCCAGCGAGCAGGAGGGGCTTTTCAGTGCCAGGACCCACACTGTGTGCAGAGAG
This sequence comes from Arenaria interpres, assembly GCA_013399435.1. NCBI lineage: Eukaryota > Metazoa > Chordata > Aves > Charadriiformes > Scolopacidae > Arenaria > Arenaria interpres. The sequence goes on from VXAK01009505.1 coordinate 207,461, forward strand.
AACAAAGAGGAGAGCAGATGGAACGTGGGAAAACAAAACTGGAGGAGATAAAATACAAAAAGGTATTGGCCGGTGGCAACACATTACTTGGTTAACTTCACCGAAATACCACTTCTGGTGAAAAATTTAAGACAGCAAGAGGGTTTGCTTTGCTTAAGAAGGCCTGCCTGAAAATGAAAACATTTGGGGGGTGAAAATCCTCACAGAGACGCACAGCAGAGCCCGAGGAGGCTGCAGCTCTGCTGGCGGAGCCCCCCAAACCCATTGGTGTGGCAGCATCCCACCAACATCCCACCATCTCCCACTGCTCCCTGCAGCCCCCACTGTCACCCATTTGAGTCCTGAGACAGGTCCCTGGAGGGCCAAAAAGCTCATGACAGACTTTCTCCCTTTCCGAGCCACTTCTCTGCAGCACCCATAGTAAATTCATGAAGTGGTATTGCGGTCAGTGCAAGGGCTAAAGAAAACTTGTGGAGCCGACTCCGTGTTAGAGCCCTGAGCCTGGAGAGCTGGGCGTGAGGAGGAGAAGCCCCACAGGATGCAGGGGGCACTCGGAGCCGGGTAAGGTGTCCTCACGGGGGCTGCGGTCGCTTGCCGAGGTCAGGGGTAGGAAAAGGAGGGAGACAGGAACCGGAGCAGTCCCTGCCGTGCCTGCTGGGGGGCCTTGCGGGGGTTGGAGGCCGGGGAAAAAAAATATGGAACGCTTCACGAATTTGCGTGTCATCCTTGCGCAGGGGCCATGCTAATCTTCTCTGTATCGTTCCAATTTTAGTATATGTGCTGCCGAAGCGAGCACGAATGTGAGGTCCTTTCCCCAGCTACTTATACCCCCGGAGTGTGAGGCGCTCAGGGACAGGGTGACCCAAGTGTGCGGGGAGCCGCGGCGGCCGGTTTGCGCAGGGTCCGTACCGCAGTGTCCCGCGTTCCAGCGCTCCCGGCGGGCGGGGGGCGGCGGCGGGGGGG